>JAUMHH010203333.1:0-13216 GCA_032359455.1 Chlamys rubida
TGTACATACAACTCTGACATAACAAAGTTGCTATTTGGAGAGACCTTAATTAAATACATCTTTAATTGAAATTCAAAACTTACAAACTATATTATCATCCAATGAACAGAAACTTTTGCGTGGTATGTGTCTCTTCATTACATTGTAAAAAGTCTTCTGAGCTGAGGAAGGTCCATAATGATGCTATAGATAGTTCTTGTGTTGTTTTGTTCATTTGTAGGTCGATCATTTGAATGTATATTGTTTCGATAAAAATGCAATAGAGTTGAAATTGAATTTGCAAGTGTAATACAGAAACAATATGTCCCGAGATGTGATGATCTTATATAGGGTTTGGCGAAATATCACCGAGATGTTACGGCTAATAACGTGTTACATGCTTGGTACAATTTTAATTCCTTTTCATAGTTCGGCAAATCAGCACACGACGTCAAAAATAATAATACTGCCGATACCTGATGATTAGACCCGTTTTAGTCTTCTTGGAAAACTGTTGATTTCGACATGAGTAATTTTGTATGTTTTACGACTAACTAGCTAGGTGTAGTTATGTGATGTAATAAGATAAAATAAGTAAAGTAGTCTTTAAAATCTTGTTGTTAAAACCAGTTTAATATGATTTCAAGAAGGTAGACAAAGTAAAGATAACTAGGGCAAGTACAAACCACTTGCGGCAAGAAGTCTTTCGCTTTAACGCCGCCCAGGTGCGGAATAGTCTACCTAATGAGATACGTCAAGCAGAAAAATACACATTATGTTGTAGACTGTTGCGCACCTGGGATGGTGAACTCTTGTACGTGCTCCTAAAGACTCTTGATTCCATTTTAGATTTTCTGTTGTTCTTATTGTTTTTAACATTAACCGGTCATCTAACCGACTTAAGTAAGTGTTTAAATATTTGTTTTGTATTATATAATTATTGTTAACAACCCTGTGATATATTCATTGACTTAACAGTGTGTAGTTAATTGTCATGGATTTTATTGTACCAGTGTCTAATGGCAATGTAAGTAGAGACCACCCCACCCATCTGTACTGCGGCACACCATTGTAAATTGCTGTATTTGTTAGTGAATGCTATTCTTTATTTATTTACTCTTACTTCAAAAAGACATGTTTGTATTTTTTTCATAATTTAATCCTCTAATGCTGTGATAATAGTTTAGAAATCCTGTGTTATTTTCCTATGTTTAACTACGTGATTAGTCATTAGCTAAATTTTAAATACCCTGATTTGTTTTGGTGTAAGTTTAACTACGTCATTGGCTAATTTTAAATAACCTGATTTGTTTTGGTGTAAGTTTAACTACGTCATTAGCTAAATTTTAAATAACCTGATTTGTTTTGGTGTAAGATTAATTACGTCATTAGCTAAATTTAAATAACCCTGATTTGTTTTGGTGTAAGTTTTACTACGTCATTAGCTAAATTTTAAATACCCTGATTTGTTTTGGTGTCATGGCGCTAGGCAGGTTGGGATTGACACAACCACCTGTGCTGTGACACATTCTACACTATATATATGTATGTCATTGAATCTTTTAGTGCTGATAGCCTGTATATACATTGTTTAATATTAACACCAAGTGATCATACGTAGCTATAGTGTACTTTACTTTGCTTTAGCGTTATTTCACCCATGTTTATTTGCATGCCATGTTTTTGTTTTATTTGTATACCCATCCCTAATGTATGTCACAGAAATAGCGCTACTGAGCTAATGCTTGTTTGTTTCTGATATGGACGGTACAAATGAGTATTCTTATATCTAAAAAGCTAATCATTTCGTTCATTCGCGAATATAGTGTTATTATATATTTGCAAATTTGTAACATGTTGATAGAAATATTTTGATAACCCAGTTTATAACAAAAAATGCCTACAGACGTCTTCGGTAACTCTTGGAATTAAAACAAAATTAGCCTTTGGCAATGAATACCTCTATTTGACTTAAATAAAATGTGAGATAGTACAACTGTATATATCAGTTAATAATAGAAGTGGCTAGATGTACATTTATACTTAAATAATGGATTTTGCTCCGTTGAATATTGGTCACCTGTCATTTTCCTCCTTAATCTGATGTATTTCTTCATTTCTTATATTTCTTGGACTGTATATTTAAAAAATAAATCAATGCAAATAATGTATTTAACGACAAAATAACGGATGACAAATAGCACAGGGACCTGAGAATTTGTTTCACTCTCAAATTAGATTAAGTGAAGACGGCAAGTGTCCGAGATCATCCCTAATGTATTTCGATGCATCATGAACTTCTGATACTATATTGTATGGAAAATAAGCAAGCATTATACTACCTAGATTTCTAAAAAAAATCTTAAAGTGATACTTACATTATATAACACAATATATTACAATGTATGTAAGAGAAGTACAGTATGGACAGAAATAATGTAAGCGGCAATACTGGTTATGTACATGGCGTTTTAAAAATCATGTACCGCTTTGAATGCCTATAACGTTGCCCAAACACAATATAATTACAAAACGAACGCAATATAATTACAATATAATTACAAATCAAACACAATATAATTACAAAATAAACACAATATAATTACAAAATAAACACAATATGATTACAAAACAAACACAATATAATTACAAAACAAACACAATATAATTACAAATTAAACACAATATAATTACAAAATAAACACAATATAATTACAAAACGAACACAATATAATTACAAAATAAACACAATATACTTACAAAACAAACACAATATAATTACAAAACAAACACAATATAATTACAAAACAAACACAATAGAATTACAAAACGAACACAATATAATTACAAAACAGAAAGCGCTCTCAATGATAATTTGTTGATATATGCTATATATATCATCTCTAGATATCAACACAACTTCCGTATTGTACCCACCTAAAGCTCTCGTCCAATAAACATTAAGACCGTGCAAGTTACGTCACATAAAGCTATAAATAGCACTCAACTGTGGTATAGCCATGGAAGTCGGAGGGTGTCCGTTCGCCACGTACCCGTAAACAAAAGTTAGTATGTATGTTGCTCTCTATGATAAATCGACAGCAATAGATGGATTTATAGCTATACTATACATTTAGTATGTAAATCTATATACCTCATTGTTTGTATATGATTGTCGTAGCGATAATCTGTCGATCAGACAGTTGCCAATTCAAATTCGAATGTGTTAGTACACTAACTACATTATCGTGAAGAGATATATAAATGTATGTACTTTCGAAACCAATATCATCACAGAATACAACATGGCCCCTCACGGGCTCCGTTATACAGTCGTCCCTTTGACGGATATATTGAAAGTGAAACCAGTCGAGGTGCCAGTTTTTAGAAATAAAAGTCCCGAGCAGCAGCTAGAGGGTCATTAGAATTATAAATGTAAGGATGAGGATTATCACTGGCCTTCGTTCTGGTACATAACACAATACACTTTCAAGTGAATTTGTAAACAATCTAAACAACAATACTCATCAATTTAGAAATTCTTGTAGTAATCTTAATTTTCATTTACACAACAATCACTTATAACACAGTACAGCGTGTGCTTGTTCTCTCGTTTATGAAACTGTAGCTCGTTTTGTTCTTAGATTTTCCATTCTGTAAAGAACATATTATACCTAATCTTCTTGCTTCTTTAAATAATTATGGAAATCACAATCATATCAATTTACATCTTTTGTAAATGTAAACAGGGTAATTTTAAATGATGTGCAGTATTTTATTGGATAAAATAGACGCTTTAAACTACATTTGCTACAGAATTTGTAACATAAAGACCACGTTGTCTGTGACATTTTGTTGGTTTTTAACCCTGTTATTTCACTATCATTAACCTAATGTATCAACAGTTTTACTGAATGGTGGTTGAGTTTGTATTTGAGCTAGTATGTTGCGTTTCTTGTGCAACTTTTTCAATATTGTTTTTATCTATTTTAAGTAAATATATTTATAACATTAAGGTTCTGCAGTCCAAAGTATCAATGACCTGTGCACTATATTTGCCAACTGACTGAACAAAGTCAATGTATATGGTGCTTAATTGTACCTGTTCATTGTTTATGCAGAGTGTTTGTTGTCGTGTTCGGTGTTGCGTTATGTGCTTGTTTACATGCGCTAGTTATCTCCATTGCTTGTTCTGTTGCTTTGTAGATATTTTTCATTTCATAGTAACTTCTAGATTAATTTGTTTTATTATTATATTAAGTCTTAACATTTTGGCCACCCATGTGGAAAATTTATATAGGCTTGCCTGTCATTTAACCCATTTGGCTGTACAATCTGTGTCAATACAATTTGTTGAAATGAAATGAAGGTAAGGATTTTTGTTTGATTGCTATGTCCAGGTACCCTTTTTTTTCATGTATCAGATTTTCATACATGTGTATACTATATTGTATTTACAGTTAGAGTCATGCCTCGCATAAATATACAGGGATATGACTGGATTAACTCTGAGAAGGAGCGGTACCCAGTCATCTGGTCAGCCTACAATGGAGGCCTCGATGGACTTCGACAACATCTGAAACAGGTAAAGGACGTTACAGAGGTAAAGGACACCAAATCTGATACGTCCATCCTGGGTTGGGCAGTGGTCGGAGACCAAGTGACCATCATCAAATACCTGATTGACCGATACCCACAGCTGTTAACGTTAACCAACAAGTATGGTGCCAGTCCACTCTTCTTGTGCTCTGTATCAGGCAACGTGGACATGTTTAAACTGTTTGTAGAGAAAGGTTTCTCTCCATACAGGAGAATTGTTAACCTAGACACTGTCCTCATGGTAACAGTAGCCAGAGGCCACACAAACCTCACACGCTATATCATCGAAACATACCCTGATATGTTGCGGGAAATAAAAAAGAACAAAATGGACGTATTTCTGTGTTCGTGCTACTCTGGAAGTGTTAACATGTTTGATTACATGTTACAACAAAACGTTGACCCCACAGTGTCGGACATTCACGGAATCAATTGTCTCATGATTGCGGCATGGTGTGGTCACGAAATACTTCTGAGGTACATTCTGAAAAATGCAAGTAGACTTAACATCAATATCCATGCAACAGACATTGGCGGTAATTCCGCTGTTTTTTACGCTATGCATGGCGAGCATTCACATATTATCGACATCCTGTTAGAAGCTGGAATAAAACCACCAGGTATGTGGAATACTTAATTAGTTCGTCCTACATTATACACAGTATGTCTATTGCAGGAAATGCTGCATAAAGACGTTTTGAATATTGATCATGTTGACATCTGATTAAGAAAAGTGAACATGAACAATCCATTTTATTTCGCCTCAGATTTTTCATAGACATGTTGATTTGATCCTTCCATGTAATATAGAAAATAACAAGAAATATTCATATATTATTCAAATATAGAACTGATATGGATAGGCACACATATATATATATATTAATCTTTTCTGTTAATTGATGATGCTAATTATAAAAGGCAAAGGTACCTTTACGGTTAGTTCATAATGTAAGCATTCGGCAACATATATACAATACTTTAGGTTTATTAGATGTAAAAATAGCACAGAAATAAGAGTAACAAAGGAACACAATTGTATTACTCGTTCGATTGGTAAAGATTCAGGACCTGATGTTGGCCGTAACTTTATGGTGGACATTTATTCTTGCACGACTTTCAGGAAAACTAGTATAAATTATTTCTTGTAGTCAAAATTGTAACGGAACAGTGTTTTATTTGCACCTTTCCTTTATTTGCTGTAATCTAATTATGTTTTGGAACACTTAAGTAAGAACTTAGGTTTTCGGTCTGTTTTGGAATGTTTTTGACATCGTACAATCTGTTGTCTATACAGTTTGTTGAAAGGACCTAAAGTGTACCTTGGAATCATATAAGCATTTTGTGTCTACTTTATTTGAATATTTTCAGAGAATATTTCTCATCAACTCGACAAGTATCTGCGGCTTTTCTCTGGACATAAAGAGAAATACAGACACGTCCGAGTAGTCTTTGTTGGTCCGGAAAACGTGGGTAAGACCACGCTCTGCCTACGACTTCAGAGCAAACCTGTAGACATCAGCGTCCGGCGCCCCACCCTGGGGGCCGAGCTCTTTCTGCAGCTGTACGAGATACGCTGGAACAGCAAGCAATGGATACCTATGGGAACGGACAAATCGGATACGGTGATCCATAAACGGTTAGGGGCAATCCTCCGAACAGTGGACGACAATGACATCAGCCCTTCGGGTAATTGCTCTTTCGGGTTTGAACTTGGATATACGTAATTCTTTTCATTATCATGATAAGCAGGGTATATATGGAAGCTTTTCCCAATGCTTTTCGCTTTTCGCAAACCTTAGATACTGTAATGAACACCACCATATTTTACCTGCCAATTTCGTTTTTATTATTCCGCATCATGTGAATTACAATAAAAGTAAAGATCTGCAGAGAATAAAGGTTACAATTTAGAAACAATGGCAGGAAAAACGTCTTTCTCGTTATTTTCTATTTTTTAATAAGACCGCCTGTTTTCCCGCGAGATTTTAGTCTTGGGTTAGAATAGAATCTACATGCCTATTTTTAACGACGCCGTACTGTTTACATTAAAGTACGTCAATGCCTTACAAGTGTACTTGAAGACGTTTTTGAGTGTATCGGCTCATACATGTATAGGAGTACAATATCTACATTTGTATCCGACAGCGTAATGTCATTTTAAAAGTATAAGGCTTACATTGGATATTAAATATATTGTATTTTTTTTAACAAATCATCCTTTTTGGTTGATATTGTAACAACTATTTAAATAGATTTGTTTTCGTAATTTGGTGTTGATAAATATGTTGGATATATTGGTAGTGATATTGTTGACGGTGATGTTGGTGGCGTGGTGGTGTTAGTCGGTATTGATGTTGGTGGTGGTGGTGGTGTTGGTGGTGTTGGTGGTGGTGGTGTTGGTGGTGGTGGTGGTGTTGATAAAGGTGTTGGATATATTGGTAGTGATATTGGTGGTGGTGGTGGTGTAAATTAAGGTGTTGGTGATTTTGGTAGTGCTATTGGTGTCGGTGATGGTGGTGTTGGTGGTGATGGTGGTGTTGGTGGTGGTGGTGGTGTTGGTGGTGGTGGTGGTAGTGGTGTTAGAGATATTGGTGGTGATGGTGGTGTTGGTGGTGATGGTGGTGTTGGTGGTGTTGGTGGTGGTGGTGGTGTTGGTGGTGGTGGTGGTGTTGGTGGTGGTGTTGGTGGTGGTGGTGTTGGTGGTGGTGGTGGTAGTGGTGTTGATAAAGGTGTTAGAGATATTGGTGATGATGGTGTTGGTGGTGTTGGTGATGATGGTGTTGGTGGTGTTGGTGGTGTTGGTGGTGATGGTGATGTTGGTGGTGTTGGTGGTGATGGTGGTGGTGGTGGTGGTGGTGGTGGTGGTGGTGGTGGTGTTGATAAAGGTGTTGGTGATATTGGTGACGGTGATGGTAGTGTTGGTGGTGGTGTTGGTGTTGATGCTGGAGATGGCGGCAATGGTGATGGTGTTTTTTTTAGTTGAGGTAGTGATGGCTTGGATAATGTTGGAGGGTGTGTGATGTTTATCGTGGTGGTGTTGGTGTCGGTATTGATGTTGGTGATGGTTGTGGAGTTGTTGATAAATTTGTTAGAGATACTAATAGTGATATTGGTGGTGGTGGTGTTGATGAAGGTGTTGGTGTATTTGGTAGTGATATTGGTGACGGTGATGTTGTTGTTTGTGTTTGTGTTGTTGTTGGTGGTGGTGTTGTTGTTTGTGTTGGTGTTGATGTTGGAGGTTGTGTGATGTTTATTGTGGCGGTATAGGTTTTTATCCAAGGTAACAGGTTCCCTGCGATTGTACCCATATCCTCTGATCGTCGTTTGGGAATTTCTACTGGAATCAAACCGACTTATTGTTGTTAGCGTTAGGGTATTTCACATGTTGATTTAAATGTTCCCTTTTTCATTCGTTCAGTTTATACATTTTGTTCTGTTTTCTTAGGGTGGCTCAACTCCAAATGTTTATGCTACATAAAGGTTGTTCCGTTTTAACTGACATAAAGGTTGACCGTTAGTGCTGACTTTACCTCACCGAGTTGTTATCGATTTTGAAACAACAGCGCAGATGATAATGAAACAGTAATATAGTCATCGGTTTGAATATTGCATTTTAGAAATATCTAAGTGATTTTTTCGATATAATAAACTAATTAAATATTTTTTTGTTTTGTTATAATAAGTTTCCTGTTTCCTTTAACAGGATCTACTCCCCTTGGTATTGTCTCGGGTAATAACATGATCTACGGAAACCAGATGTTTGTTATATCCCTAAAGCCAATATCTTAACAGTTAAATGGCCTATTGGGACGATATTGATAAAACTGACGTAACGACTTCCATATTATGAAATAAAATTATGATGGAAATAAAAGATTTGGAGCCAGAATGCAGATTGCGGATATTTTGACTTCAAGAATAACTTTAAATAGCTTGGTTCATTTGTTTATCTTTGTTATTAATTTTGTTTCTGCAACCGTCGGAAACTTTTTTTATTATATGATAGAAAAGATCGGACATTTGGTTCATTTTTATATGAGATTTTTGAAAGTACAAAATAACTTTAAGCACAAAAATCGTACATTGTAGTTTTCTTGTATATTAGTTTCTCAGTTGCTATAGTTTTCATCGATTTGTATTTTATTTTATTCATTTTTTATTGGACACGCCAGTTTTGCCAGATCACAGCAGACAATCCCAAACAAACCAACAAGCAAGTAAGTAAATGAAATTAAATCTGTTTTAACACGTTTTTGTCTCCGTTTCTTCCAGATATAATACGAATGCCTAATCTTTAAATTCCTTGTTCTCAATATGACAATTACAACTCAGAACTAGTTATTTGTGTACGTCCACCACTCACTTGAAATTAATTTAGGACTTTTCTAATGCTTATTATATAGACAATTAAGTAAATCGTCTTTTTACAAGTGTCTTCTATCAATTTGTTGTTGGAGCAGGAACGAAAGTTTTAACATTAAGCACGCTCACATTCTTTTACTGGATTTTTTCAACCAATCCATCATCAATCACCTTTGCACCTAACATTTTAATTTTGTTTGTAATAAATGACCACTAACGAGAGTGTCCCGACCTATTACTATTTAGCATCTGTGACAGTCATTCTAAAGTAGCGCGTTTAGCTCTAATCAGGTGAGAGGTTGGCGGAGCTGGAACTCACATGGCCTCACCAATTTGTTATCGACCACGAAACAACAGCGCAGACGGTAATGAATATGTGTCCATAAAATATTATTATCTCACTGGAAAAAAGGTAATAGATATGGAGCCAGAATGGCGGATATTTTTAATTTCAAGAATGATTTGAAAAATGCGTTTTGTTTTGAAGTATTTGTTAAAAGGATCTGGATGATGTAATAAAAAAGAACATTCCTTTCCTACTTTTTCATATTTTTATATAACTACAATCTCACTTGTAATAGAGAAAGATGCTTGGTCTTGTTGATCATCTCTTTGTTCATAGCTTCCCTAGTTTTATATAATTATTTTATTTATTGTTTAATTGAACACAGACAAGCCAGGGGTACCGGACAACCAAATACAATTGCCAACAACCCAAACAGATAGTAAGTAAATGAAAGCGAAGCTTGTTTTCTCTTGTCTGTAAAAATAGGAATTGTTGTAAAACGAAAGTACAATGATCGTTCATATGTTTACGCTGCTTTGTCAAGATAAAAATGATCAGTGGATCTTTTGCCTTTTTTAAATGAAAATATTTTAGTTACTTTAGTGATTTTACTATTCAAGGCCTGCACTTATTTTGAGTATGACATTGTCATATTTGTTGGTAAAGACATGATGTAATTCAGTATCAGTTGTCTACATTTGTATTAATTTTGATGAGCAGCAGAAGTAGTTATATTCATATAATTGTACACACAGAGGAAACTATCAAGCAGTAATAAAATCAACCCAGATGTGAGTTGATGCTAGTTTAATCATAATGACTTAAGTAAAATGGCAATGTGTGCTGCATCAAAATATAATGTAAGTTAAATATGTTAGATGACAAGGAATATCGATATTTGAAGGATTTTATCAAAACTAGCTTAAACTTGAATCGCAATTATTTAGTAAAAATTTTCTACTTCTCTGGTTGTTCTTACATGTATGACAAGTTCTATAGTGAATGATTATATCTCAATGCTTTTGATGGAAATAAAAAATGAAATAAGATAATTAAAAATCAAACTGTAGTAACGATTTTACCCAATATATTTTGTGTTCAGTTAAACAAACATTAATATAATGTAATTTATATTGTTGGTTGTGTCATAGCATCAAGGAAGTTTCGAGTTAGGGAGACTTCCTTAGTTCACCAGTATTCCGAGCAACAAGATGAAGACGTGGCTTTCCTGTCGATGTGGGACATGGGCGGGGACCTGGCCTTCCAGGCTACCAACTCTGTGTTCGTCAGCGCCCACGGAGTCTACATCGTCACGTTCAGGGCCATAGACTACTTCACTGACGACATGCAGATGGGTAAGTAATTATGATAGCAATCCAAGCATTTATATATAAATGCAGACATCTCAATAAGTTATCTTATTTCTTTTAAAGCATACCTTATCAGCATATGACATCTACTGTATTTTTTTTTAAATGATTACATAAATATTATATTTAAAAGTACAAGAAAGGTAAATTATATAAATACATAAACGGATTTTTAAATCATCATAATAGATGCAATGATTATCTATTACAAATAACAAAATTAAAAACAAATGAAAAAAAAATATACCTACAAGGAGAAAGAAAATATAGGTAAAAAATTGAAACGAAAGAACAAATAAAAGTCTTGGAAAGTTAATAAGAAAAAAAAGCTCAAGGAGATAAAACTATATCAAGATGTCAATATATAACTGAAGGGGAGAAAAAAACCTGTAAGTCATTGGAAGTGTTAAATGCAAATACAAAACTGACTGAAGAAGGAATTCAAAAATTGTGTTTAGTAAAGACGATGAAAATAACAGGCAAAATAACATTCTAGATGTAATAGGAATGTTTAAGGTACACTCCTGTAGTACATTGTACATGTAATATTGAACCTGAAGTAAGGGAATACAAAAATTATTAAGCTTTAACAACTGTGTATATTTACTGAAATGTAATTTAAAAAGAGTAATATATGACGGATGATTGGGTTACTGAAAACAATATACCAGATACAAACATTTTATTAAATAATATTCATGTAGCATAACCAGCTAGGTAACCTCTTTGTGTAGACGATTAGATGTCGATTCTTTATTACAAATTCATACATATATTGTACCTACGTATTGTACATATTGTGTACATACGCTTCACTTGTCATCTGTCTGATAAAGGTGACATGCATAAATCGAGAAACATCGAAACATCACATAAGAACACTTACTGGTTGTGCTACATGAACCGTTCTACAACCCATACTTACCAACATGAAAAAATAAAATGTTTAGAAATGCTCAAAAATAGATTACAGCCATGTATTGGCACCGCCGTTAGCTTTCTTGGAAATGCATGCTCACATAATAGGAAACAAAGACGTTAGGCATGGTGTATGGTAGTGCATAATGTGGAAAGTCAAAAGTTCTGATCGAGAAACTTTTTTGAGGAGTGTTGGTGAAATAATAACAGCAGCTTTGTTTTGTGATTGATGAAATAAAGTTGGATATTTAGTGAGTAATCGCCAAATTACAAGTTAGTCAGGATATTTTTAATCCATTGTTTATAAATGTTGAATAAGATAAGTAATATATTTAAAAGAAATACAATTAGAAACAATATTACGTTTAAAACTAAGTGTTTTATGGGATTGTCAGCAAATGTATATTTAAGTTTAAACAATTTATAATACAACAGAGGAGTTTGCCGCCAATTATCATTATTGAGGTCTTTTTCCACATGAATTAAAACGATTCATAATAACGCAGTTGTCTAGCTGTAAATATCCAGTTTGAGGAATAGGAGGGGAAAGTGTAGGCGATATGAAGATCGATCTATCGAAGAAACTGGTTGAGGCATTGTTTCTTTTTTCTAAAAATGACATTACAATAGTCTTTTGACTCTTTTTTATTGAGGGAACTAATATAACTCGCAACCATTATTTTCGCAAACAGTAAGACTTAAAAACTGGGTCCGTAACATCGGAGCCTACTCTTCCCGCGTGTACAATCCGAGTAAACAGCGCCCACATCATCCACCGATCATCGTGGTTGGCACACACATGGACCAGGTCAACATCAGGTTTGAGGTAAGACAGTTGTTATATTTCTGCTACATACAGAGTGATTTAAACTCCCTATGTAAAGGTTTACCATGTACTTTGGAACGATACATTGCGGTAGTGACCTGTAGTTCAAGGCCACAATAATGCAATTCGAATTTCCTACAACAAAAAATGTTTTCGTGCGCCATGTCTATATAGCTGTCCTGGAGTGGGTCAGCACGTTTCTGGCCTGAGATCATTTTGTTCAGCCTTTAGGGCATCACGTGTGTTTTGAAAATTCAATTTGAAGGACATTTGTCAAGCTCAGTGTTGGAGATAACATGGATAATAAGTTTCTTATTGTATTGTGCCGTGAGGAAACTTGACAATAGCTAAGTGGCTGGCTGTTTTGGTAGCCAAATTCTTATTCTCGTTTTTCTAAAAAAAATCGTTAATATCGGCGCTGACACTCCTTGATGGACGAGTATCCTCCATTCCTGTTGCTTCATTAGGCACAGACGTTTTCTTGTTTACACTGGTACACATTTAAGATAACGGTGGCGGGCAAGGTTATATTGCCTTGGTAAAGTTTATCTTGCACGACCGCATGTGAGACTAAAGTGATGATTCAAAGCACGTCCTTAGAGCATTCACCTCCTCAAAGGTTCATCATGGGATCTAAGTTTCTCTATAATAATTCATTATCATCACCTGATGAACTTCTCTGCTAGTATGGTTGAGTGAGAATATGAGTTCTTTTTGCAGAATGAAAGTCCCGAGGAGAACAAAACTAGGCTGGAGAACATGCGGATAGACATATGTAGCATCACTGAACTTACACATGTAAAGAAAGCAGAAGGGTTTGTGTTTCTTAGATTCTGCACGGTTGACAACTCCATTGACGATGACCCAGCATTT
>JAUMHH010203344.1:0-13216 GCA_032359455.1 Chlamys rubida
CACCCCTATGTAACTTTAGTAGACTCTACCATGCATTGATCTGGATGAATCCATTATGGTCTACAGTGGTGAAAGGGCTAATGGGTTTGTTCAGAGCCGATAACATTCTTGATTTTTATGGAAAAGGTTATAAATGTTAGTCCTTGTTGTCTAGAGAGTCGAGGCCCCTAGGCAGATCACTCGAGGCAAATGAGGAAACATCCCTGAACATACGACGATACCTTGACTTGTATTTGAACTATATTTTGTTATATAACACAAGAATACATGTACCTATTGGTAACACTCTGAATTGTAATATTAATTATTATGTTAAAAATAGGGACTTAAATCATACTATTATGTAGGTATTTAGTACTTTAACTGTATGAAGCTTAACCCATTCACCCCTGAAGTCACATTTGAACCTTACCATATCAAAGACTGGGCAAGTCCAGTTTAAACTGTAGGGTTGAATGGGTTAACACTGTATATGACGTTGACAAGTGGGCCGCCTTTCTTCATATATTTGTCTACTTTCCTGTTACAGAGAGACATAAAAGTCAATTTATCCTACTTCTAAAATTAAATTCCTAATTAAAATAACCGTAGACCGTCCAGATTGCTCACTATACAAGCAAAAAATCATGGTAGATTTGTTTTGTATACTTATTCACAGACCATTTTGGTGACATAAGTTGTCTCAAAATTAATCACACAAAAATAAGGCTGTAAGTGCGTTTGAATATAAACTTAATTTATTTTACAACAATTATGGAACAAGTTATATTATACATTAATTAAATGCCCTTGCAAAAGGGAAACATGATTCTTTGTTTCTCCAAGGTTAATCGTGTTTCATCGAAGCCCGAGTGAAACACCCTCGTGAAACATGATTAATCGAGGAGAAACACCCTCGTGAAACATGAGTAATCGAGGAGAAACACCCTCGTGAAACATGAATAATCGAGGAGAAACACCCTCGTGAGACATGATTAATCGAGGAGAAAACAAAGAATCATGATTCCCTACAGTAAGGGCAATAAATAATTAACTATACTGAAAAAAATCATATCAAAAACAATAACATAATATTATAGATGATAAGGTTGACGCGCCATTGTTGTCGTCTGCTACCGTCATTCGGAACTTAAGGTTGTGGTGGCTCTTGTCGATTTTTCTAAAGAGACTGAATAAGAGAAATATGATCGAGGAAACTTAAGTGCATTAGGGATACATGATGTTTTATTGCCCTGTCATGTGACCAGTATCATCCAATCAAAAAATTATAAACATCCTTGAGCTCGAGCGCCCTGTAAATAAAAAAGTACTTGTGAATTAAGTTTCCCATGATTGCTTTATTTATATTTGAGCAATATTTCAGCATCTTCAAAATTGTTCACATGAAGAATGTTGGGACTGTTTGAATTTCGCATTTGTACTGTGCACACCTTGTATAAGGCTTGTGATTCTATATCTGTGGGTGGAAGTCTTAATGGTGAGTTTACCTAGCAGTTAACTCATTCACCCCTGAAAATTCATAATGAACTATTCCAACTTAAGATTTGGAAGAGTTCAAATGTTTCTTCAGTGGTAATGAGTTAGCATCCATCTTAGTCATCAACATTTGAGCATGAGTAAATATTATACATGTACTATCCTGAACAATGTTAAACAAAGTTATATTCTTGTGTCACTAGCGCTGTGTATTTGTAGGTATTTATATATTATACATATGTACAAAAATAGGTTTCCATTCTCATATTCATTCATTGACAATTTCATAAGCTTTTATCTAGATCTGTACATGTACAAGAAAGTATGTAGTTCAAAATGATTGTTTTTAAAATTTCGTTTTTTTTTGTCTTTGCAATTTTCTTAACTTCAAATTCGAAGTGAATTGATTCACATTTAAAATCAAACTACATGCAAAATAATATCATGTTTCCGTATTATGGATTTGAGAATGGAAACAGTGAAAATGAGTCCTTATATATAGAGGACAAAATGATGAGTGTGGATACATTTGTAGGTCATTACTGGTCACCCGTACACATCAGATAGAATACAGCTGAAAATCCTGCCATCATATACTGTAAATCACTGATATTTTGGCGAGATTTATTTTTGTGTCAATTCTTGTGGAGAGACAATTGAGAATTCAAATTTGTCGCTGATATTAAGACAAAATTAAACAAAGAACATATATTGGTCTTTGTTCCTTTTTGCGAATTTAAATCCTCACGAATTGGTCGTTGGATTAATCACGAAAATAAATATTCACAAAATTTCTGTGATTTATAGTAACGCATACCGGTTATGTGGCTTGAGAGAGGCCATGTGCTAGACCCTCTATATGTGTATATATACAGTAGCATTGTATATCATCACCAACATATGAAGTCTAGCTACCTCAAGTCTGTTGTGAGCTTTGTGTATAGGATACTCTATTAAGCACCTCCTCTCCAAAAGTTTTCCACAATTAAGTCAAGAAATCTCTTGATTAATGATCCAACAGTAATTTAGACATGACTGATTAAGAATTTATGTTGCAGAAGAATTTAAATTTGGACAACAATTGTGAAATTCTTTGTGTAAGGGAGATAACTCTTTGCACTATTTCAATAGAGTCGGAGCTTTGATGTTGGAGTCTAGGCCTGAATGTAGCTGCATTTAGCACATTGATTTTACTTTTTGCCAGATGTACCTAAAGTTAATATTTAAATGGGAATTCACAAATATGCATCATTCCTTATGAAACCTCTGGCCTTTATTTTTACGATTGATAGTGGGTATATACTTCTGGGTGGTTTATCTCCGATAAATATTGTAACTCACTCGAACCCAAACCATCAGTTACTGTGAAAAATGAGATTTTGGGATGTAGGTCATTCATTCAAATCAATCGGTTCATGCATGTACACCACAATTTCTGCAAATTTAACTGTTGATAGTTGAATTGATCAGCAGGCTGGGCCTGTTAAGTTTTCTACTTTCATTTGCCAGTGTTCAATTTTTAATTAACATTGATACATGTAGTTCCCGTTATAGAACAGCAATGAGTCAATAGTGAGCAATCTTTTGGAAGCAAGTACAGTAACCTTGGTATACTGCCACCATTTGTCCAGAGAAATGTTGGCATTATAAAGAGTTTTGGCGTTAAATTGAAGGAAATGTGTAAAGGAATTCTTAAGAAGAAATAGAAAACGAACATCAAAATATATTGGCGATAAGCGAGGTGGCAGATGAAACGAGGGCAATATATCGAGGTTTTACTGTACAGACATTTGTTAGAAGTAATATGAAAAACATATGAAAAAGCTACTTATATTTATTACACTTCCCCATTCACACTGTTGGAGCATTAGTTAATTGGTATCACTGCATCCGTTAAAATCGCAAAGAATAGTCTCTCTCATATTTTTTTTCTTTCTATTTTCAAACATTCAAATTTCTTAACGACTACATTTCTATAAAATGCTGGGCAACATGCAATTTTTAAGGAATATTTCTTTTGAAAAGGACTTTTGAAATATTTCACAATAGTGACTATGGTATAAACTAGTTCACCCCTGAAGACACATTTGAACTCTTCCATTTCAAAGGTTGGCATAGTTCATTATGAATCCAGGGGTGAATGAGTTAATGAACATTGTAGTTTAACTTGTTGGTACTCTTTACGTAAACCTTATGTTCCTAATCCACCTATGTTTTTTTCCCATCCAGTTAAGATTATTTGAAAATGATCATAAAAAGACATAAAAACAACTAGACCAACAAAAAAATTATAATACGTGCCCCCGGTTGTAATATTAAGTTGTACATGTGCAAGCAGCTCAGACTTTTTTACTTTTCAAAAAATTGTTGTGATTATAAAGAAATTGTTCATTAATATTGAAATGATTAAAGTTAGATATTAAAGGTGAGCCACCTAAACACGTTTTTGTAAATCATGGGTGTGGACTATGTGCATTTAGCATCAGTTTTTTGTAGCTCAACAACTGGAAGAATATCCTAAATTACTTTCAATGTCTTTGTGTACTGTCACCATAATTTGTCATCAAATCATACAATTTTACAAGCACTTCTAAATCGGGATAAAAGACATCTATATTCATACATCAGAATTTATAGAAATTCAAGTGTCATAATTTGTAAAAAGATCATTGGAAAATCTTTTGTCGCATATACTGAAACTTCATATCTATTTTACTTGTTTACATGTATATCAGTTTCGTGCTTAAACAATAACATACAGGTGATATAAACAATAACATACAGGTGATATAAACAATAACATACAGGTGATAAATACACTTGATTAAGGATTCCCGTGCCACTGCCAAAAACTGTGTTGGAAACTGTTTTTTCTGGCATCACTATAGCTTTGATAAATCATTTCTGAAAAGAAAACCAAACCTTGCGGGACTTGTATGAGATATAATAAAGATGAAATAGATACGGTAAAATATAATCAACAACAGTTCCGAGTGTAAAAAAAAAAGATCAAGTCGGCTAGACAGGGATCGGAACCCTGCACTTCAGTTTGTTGTCCTTTCTCTTAACTAAATGAGCTAGCTGGTCAACGGAAGTGTCCTAGCTAGCCAAACTGTGTACGGAAGTTAAGGGGAGGTCACTGTATGTAGGGAAAATCACAGTGCAGTGGGACAGGGATCCTTAAGCAAGGGCATGGAGATCCTATGTGAATTGCACCATACACAAATACAGATCGCAATGTGGGGATCTGCATTAGGCCATTCCCCTTATGTGCAGTTCTTTCTTTAGGTTGTTCAAAGCATCATTTTATTTTCACGATTATCGAGCACTTCCTGTATCATGTCCAAATTCACTGAAAATGACCTACAATAATTTAAGTGAAGGAAACCGAAATTTTAATTGACTGCCAAAATGCTATCTATCCGTGTACATTGCTTTATGAAAAATAGAGATTTGGTTGTGCATGCATAATTTACAAACAATTCATTTAAAGTAATTCAAATTTTCAAGATGATCATTTAAAATTTGTAGGATGAATAGAATCCTTCGGTAGTGTTTTTGTTATGCATGCAACATTTGAGGTAAATAGTTCTAGTGTGAGTTGTCAATGAGGTGAAGGAGAAGCTTAGCTCATTCACCCCTGAAGACACATTTGAACTCTTCGAATTCAATGGTTGGAATAGTTCATTATGAAATTTCAGGGGTGAATGAGTTAAAATGATCCAGTGAAGTTTTCTCAACCTATGCATGTCTTGGGTATAAAAAGTATGTTTTGTACGAAAGTTTCAGAGAGCTGGTTATCTGAGTGCAGTACCTGGAAATTTGATCGGAAAAGAGTTCAAGTTTACTCCTGGTCGGTTTTTTCTTGCCAGTAAACCAGTTTATCCCTGTGGTTGTTCTTCTGTAATGGCAATTTTCCTCCAGTCATTTACAGGTTAAACTAAAATGGTGTAAAAATCTAATTCACTGTCGGTTAATTAGTAATGTTTAAATCAAGGTTTCTTTATTTTTTGACTAGATACATTTTATTATCCATTTACAGTACGTACATGTACTTAGAATCTGTAATATTTAGTGAAGATTTTGGCACTAGGTGCATGCTGCATGTCAAATCACATACGTACTCTAACTCACCAGTTATCTCCCTTAGACTGTTTCCGCACTGAATCTTTTTGTATAAGATAGGGTCAAACCAGTGATTTGAGAGTTTTTGTCATTACAATATTTGAAAGTCTACTGATGCCCTATGTATTTGTCCTATTATTCAGCTGCATGTATACATATGTTTTCTTGGACAAATACAAAGATTAGTATGAATGATCTGAAGATGGCATTAGTTTGAAAACATAAATGGATCCTTCTTGAAGTGCAAAAAACTGAAAGACAACTTCAAGTTGTCTGATCAGAAAAGTTTTACTGATGGGCCTTCACAAAACTTTTTTGGAGCCTTAACCCTTTCACCCCTAGGTTACTTTAGTAGACTCTGCCATACATTGATCTGGATGAGTCCATTATGGTCTACAGTGGTGAAAGGGTTAAGGACTTTTTTTTTCTGTATTTACCGCAGGAACAAGTGTGTTGACAGCAGAATATGGTACTAGACTGGTCTGGTTAATGCCAATGACTTGGGTCTCATTGCATTTCTTAGTTGTTTGTAATTTCGAAAAGTTTTGTTTTGAGTCATGATCAAAATCAAAGATCAAAGATTTTAATTCAACAAATAAAATTTAAACAAGAAAACAAGGATTTTGGTATATATATGGGTGTTCCCCATTTGCACAAAGTCTCTGTACTGAATTTTGTTCTGAATAAAACTTTGGATAGTGTTAATTCCATGTAATGTTAAATGCAACTAAATCAAATTCACTTGGAGAAGAACAATTTTTCAATTTCATTATGAATACAATAAAAGTGTTAGGTTTAGATTTAGAGGATTATACAACTCACTGGTGTTCAAACTTACAAGATATTTCTCTACAAATGAAGGTTTAAGTCTTGGGCAAGGTATTATTTTTAGACTGGAGCCTTTGTCTTAAAATCTGTGTGCTTACTGCCAAGGAGTCAAAATTCCTACTGAAAGTTGCCGAATATCATTTCACTTCAGATGGTAGGACTAGGTTTATAAATGAATTGTGCAAGAGCTTATGTTTGTTTTAATACCTATAACTCGTTTTTTTTCAACTTTAGGATTACTTTGTTAATGCCCGATTCAGTCATAGAAGATAAAACAAGAATAGTGCTCTTATGATCATTTTTTTAAAAAATCATTTGTAATCATAAAAGATGTACTTTTTGTTTTACAGAAGTGAATAAAAGAAAACATTTTTTTCATTTCTTTCTTTTCTTTTCTATTTTCCTTACCACGTTTCTTATCTTTTATTTGCTTGCTTGTTTTCATGCTTTTTATTCTTAATTGAAAATAAAAAAAGAATTGAAGGTTGTTGAAAAAGTATTCTTAATTTAAAAGAAGTCAAGGTTGTTGGGAAAAGAAATACTGATTTGAGACACAAACTTGTGACACTGCGTATTTATTAGTTTCCCCATGTGTGGACCAAAATAGCCAAAAAGTTACCTTGTTTGTGAAATTTCTAGGATATATATATTTGTATGAATAATTTGAATCCCATATTTAATGCAGAACATGGTTTAGCTCACCTGAATTATTTAATATAGTAAATTATTTATTGCAATACTTTGGTTGTAAAATTTTTGCAGGTGGCAAACCTTGTTTTAAGGATGTCTGTTACCTTAATCTGACAAAAACATCTTCTTTTCAAAAGAGTTCCACTATGAAAAACATTTAAATTTGTTTTATTAATAGTTGTTTGTTTATTTAATTGATGACAATTTGAAGGATATATTAATTTAAAACACTCGGGTGATTCAGATTTATTAGTAATGTCTTCAAGGGAGATAACTCGAACATTTAAATTCTAATATGTAGGATAACATATATCCTTAATTGTACATTTACACCTGTATCCTTTTTATACCCTATGCCAAGTTTCAGTTTTTCTAGAATGGTTGTTTCGACCCAGACTTGTAATATTAGGAAAACATGATTGTATGCAAAGATTGTGATTTTTTAATCCAGGCCCCAGAATCATGAATGGATGAAGTCTAAATTTGAATATACATGTACATGTAGTTTATATTTTTATTTCCATATCAATTGATGTAAAATAAAATGATGTTGACATTAAGTTGTGCTTTGACTATTTCACACTATTTAAATTGATTTTCTGGAGATTTTTTTTTTTTAATTTTTGACATTTGAAATGTGGACTTGCAAGTCTAAAACTACTTTCATCATCCTGGGGCCAGTTTTCAAATTATGTGAATATGTTATTTAAAAAAGTGCTGGCATTTGAAAACTATTTATGGTGAAAAATGTGCTGATTCAAGGTTGTGGAAGTCACTTCACCAGTCACTGTTGATGGAGAACTGGAATGCCATGTATTGGATACTATACCAGGTATTCTACTAATCAATTTAAAGACATGTTTTATTGGCAATTTTTATTTACATTGTGCATTAAAATTTTCAGCATTGAAAAGTCAAAATTTGAATTTTGAATTTGTCACTTAAATAGCAATGGGGATCAAAATGTTCCAACGTATCAGACGGTGGACATTTTGCTATGTGTTACTTTCCATGTGTATATGGACTGGAGCTGTTTTTACCCATGCATCCTTCTTAGTAGAGTCTTATCGCATGACATAAGTAAGGATACAGATTACATTTTCCCAAACATTTCCTTACTAGTACTACTGGACAGCGAAGTGAACAGGAAATTCACTGGTGTTAAAGCAAGTTTCAAGATATTTTTTTTAATTGAAAATATAATATTACTTACTGACTAGGGGTGGTTATAATTACATATAATAGAGGTAGAATGATCCTTTGTGCCACAGTCAAGAAAATAGGAGGTTAGGATATAAAATCATACCAATTAAGGGGCTGAAGAGGTGGGCAAAAAAATTACTTATATTTGGGAACTAAGAGAAGTTATTCCATTATCGATGGCGGGATTTAGGGGCAAGGTCAAAAGGATAATTTGGACATATCGTTTTAGGCAATTTTTCTGGAACTAAGGGCTGGATATCAACAATCATTTGAAGATTTCTCTGGTGGTGTGAGTTCAAAACTGTACAGATGGTGGGACAGACCCCTTAGTGGGTTGAGAAGCAGGGCTAAAGTTTATAACTTATAAATGGTTGAGACCCCACACTATAAAGAGATAAATACACAAATACTACCCGCCCCCGCGCCCACCTTATATACATTTGCTGTGCATGAAAGATCTAATTAAAATATGCTAACAGGATTGGTCTCCGGGTCTGCCCATAGAGACTTGGATCATAACATGGTAATTGTTCAGATGCCTACACTACTTCCATACATGTATATATACAATTTCTGAATATGAAAAGACGGAAACACAACTACCAGGATGGACCCAAATGTCTGACCCCACACTTGATGACAGGGTCCCTCTGCCATAACTTGGAAACTGTTGAGATCCCCACCCTATTACCATAAATACAATTTCTGGGCATTGAAAGTCTTCTACAGATGTGCTCCCAGGATTACCCCACCCCTGATGACCCGTCCCGACCCTGATGACCTGTCTCTGGGTCACGTAATACCGTAATGGTTGTAAACCACTGGCACCACTCCTTAATCAGATATACAATCGCAGGTCATGAAGATAGGAATACTGTCACTTGCAGGTTATGAAGATATTAACACTATCATGCTACCCGAGATCTGAGTCGCAATACTAGTTTTGATGAGAAAATTTCTGCCACGATAACTTAGATATCCAGATGAGCGATACAGGCCCTCTGGACTTCTTGTTAATCTGTTGCTGAAACAATCAACCTTTCTGACCGGTTGTGTAATTTGAAACAAAATTATTTTCTATTTGATTTTAATAAGCCAAAGATATAGATAGAGTTATTTATAGAGTTTAAAGCGGTAAATGGGATTTTGTCACAATTTGTAACAAGTTTTGTATTGACTAAGTAGTTTCGTTCAAAATTGCAGATCCAAAATTTTTATCCAACCAATCTATCATAGCTAGATCATAAGTCGAAGATTTTGTGTTAAATAAGCCCGGAGTACTCACTAGTTTTCTGACCAGATCACTTCCTAGCAAACTAGTTTTCTGGCCAGATCACTTCCTAGCAATGGTTTGCCCTAAAACTGTGCCACTAAAACAATGTACAATGGTTTGATATGTTTGGAGTATCTTTTCCATTAGCAAAACACGTTACTTAGTAAAGGTTTCTTGACATTTATGAACATTCACTCAGTATTACCATATACCAACTCCGTTTGAGTAAGGGATGTTGGATAATGGACATGGAAAGTTTTAAGTGAGGGAGTAGTAAGTGGCGGGATATTACCGGCATGTCATCTAGTCAGCTCATGTAGCGAACTTTTCTAGAGCAACCAGTACCACAATACGTTAAAAATTATCCTTTATTGGAAAGTTCTGTGATCATTGTTTTGTTTTCCCAAAGTGTCGGGGGCACTTGTTAAGTTGAATATGGTAATTAACTTGTTTGCTGTCGATAATACAGTAATTATAAGCAACAATAGACATTATTTATTTCACAACAATGACAAAACAAGTTTTTTCAACTTATATCAATCACCCTTGTTGGTCTAGATAGAAGCGTGGAGGGGATTTCAGTGCTTTTTCAGGTCCAACTGGGGAGTCGAACCCTGGCTGTCTCGGTGAATGGCAAGTGCGCTATACAATACGGTAATTACCTTGTTTGCTATGGATGAGACAGTAAATAGTTGTTTGCTAAGGATAGTACGGTAATTAACTTGTTTGCTATGGACGAGACAGTAAATAGTTGTTTGCTAAGGATAGTACAGTAATTAACTTGTTTGCTATGGATGAGACAGTAAATACTTGTTTGCTAAGGATAGTACGGTAATTAACTTGTTTGCTATGGATAATTTTTATTTTGAATTCAAGGACTAGGGGTGAATTTTATTTCAAATCAATGTTGGTCATTGCATGTGCATATGGATCTTCTGGATTATAAAAAATAAATTGGCGTGCATACATGTGTGCTGAGTGTGAGAGCTGTCAAGGTTATTCTGTGAAGGTATTGCATCAAGGCACATACATGTTTGTGTCGAAAATTTGTTCGGGCTCATTTCAAAATAAAGAGGATGGAAGCTGTTTGGTTATAGAGGATCAAGAACAAGGAAACGATATCATTGGTGAAACTGTAGTAGGAAGTTTTTTTGTTTTTTTTAAGTGACATTTTATAAAATATTTTTTACTTATAACCATATTAATGTACTTCTGAAGTCACTATTACCAAGAAAAGTGCTAGAAAAGGATTCAATTGTCCAGAATGTTGACATTTTTTTTCCATGGGATAAATATCTAATCACATGTAATCACACACAAAGTCAACAAGATTAACTGAATGCAGAAATATTGTGCAATTCATGTATGAATTTAAGTTGCACTATAAAACAGGGTAATGTGCGCTAACTCGGGTGATCTAGCTTAGCTTGTGCACTCAGTTTGTGTTAGCTTCATGATAAGTTGTGATATATTCAGTGGAAATACATTTCATCATTCTAGACATTCAAAGCTTTCTGTAGTTTTCTCTATAATAATCACAACATGGATACCTGTATTTAGTTATTGCTACGTGTCCTTTATTTAAAAAAAATAATGAGCCCACAAAAATAAAAGGCAAATGTACACTGACGTGTGCCCAGAGGAAATACATAGAGATTGCTTGAAGGTAAAGTGTCTTTTTTTTTCAGCATCATGAATCTAAATATTATATTATCATATTGACATTTGACAGAAGTGAAGTATGTAAACCATATAGGTTAATAACGTTTTAACATGAAGAACCCAAACATTATCATATAGAAATGTAGCTTAGCAGAGGTGAAGCTGTAATGTAAATTTCATTGGCTTATACATCTCTGCTCTTAAATTATTACAAGTACTTGTTGTATAAATGATATGCAGTTGTGTTCTTACTCAATTGTGCCTAATAAATGGCTTGTACATTTATCATGAGATTGTGTTTTTCTCCTTTATATGAAAGTCATAAGTGATAAGAGGCCCATGGGGTCTGCATAGCTCACCTGTCTGTTATTATCGACCCTGTATGAACTACTTCCTGTTCACACATTTGACCCTGGTGACCTTGTCTTTGCCTCAATAAGCTACAAGTTACTGTTTCAAATAGAGATTTGAGATTTGTTATATTATCATAAAAAAATTCTCATGTTAGCTGAAGCTCAGTGCAATCTAAAAACAAATGTTTTACTGTAGATGGAAAAACAGATTTGATCCAAATTTGGTCTGGAGAATTCTTGGGTCAAGGGGACTCAATTTTGTATGAATGGTGGGTGTAACCCTCTTGGAGTAGAGGGGCAGGGCCCAATATGTGAATTAGAGGTTAATCTTTAGAATCCTTCTGTAGGAAGAAAGGGATTTCATCTAAATTTAGTTTGGAGAATTCTTGGGGCTATGGGACTAATTTTGTATAAACCATGATGGTGGTCCTCCTGGGGTCAAATAGGTGTTAAACAGGTAGGTTTCTTCAGTAGGAATGAAAGGGTTTTATCTGAATTTAGTCTTGAGCATCCTTTGGTCAAGGGTGTGGCCCCCACCTAGGAGCAGATGACCATTGGTGGGGCCCAAAAGAGGAACCAAAGATTAAACACCATCTTTCTTCTGTGTTGATGAAGAGATTCTTGTGCCAAGGGGATTCAATATTGTGTAAATGGAGGGTGTGACCCCCATGGAAACTATCAAGATCCCCATCCTATATTTAGATACTTGTAAACCCTTTCTCAACGTCATTGTATTAATGCAGTCGTGGTACCAGCATTTGTCACGAAGTCTGTTCCCGACCTAGGGATTGGATCCGCTAAGGAAATAACTGCAAGGGCTGTGATAATGTGACACAAATTCATCCATGCTACCAAGATTGGCCCATCCACTGATCTGTCCCCATCCCAGGGGACTTGCTAAATGTGATGCATTATGTGATTTTGATGACATTTCTTTTGAAAAGGCACCCTGCACAGTCTCTCAAGAGGTGAAGAATCTTTGAAATAAATTAGGTTTTGGGTTGGTTTTATTGAATTTGGTTTCCTTTTAATAGTTAAGACCATTTAATGACGTGCCTCCATATAACTTGGCGTGTATGTATATACTGCCTAGATGGTAATTTTTGGCATATATTTTGGCTATATTCGCGGTCACAAAAGATAACGTGAAATCAAATACCCAGCTAATATTAATACCATGAATATAAAGAGATAAAAGAAAAGACCTGTTCAACCCTTAATTGTCGAAAATTGGAGATAAAACATCAATTCAATATCGTTTTATTCTGATAAAAATTAATAAATCCCATCACCCAAATACAAATGTACCGTCTTTAGCGCATTTGTTTACCCGGCTAAACAACACGAAATTTAATCCAACGAATTAGTTGTCGTCGGGACAATTGCAAAATATTAACCCCGCGAAACAACTATGGAGCATGTATGCTGGAGGTGGTTTGCTGGAGTATTTGCCTCTAATGCCGATATGAGAGTGCTACCTCAATGAAATATCATGCCAAAGGGCACCCATTACAGTACTCCACATGGTGACATGTAACGCCAAAGGGCACCCATTACAGTACTCCACATGGTCACATGTAACGCCAAAGGACACCCATTACAATAC
>JAUMHH010203355.1:0-13215 GCA_032359455.1 Chlamys rubida
AGGTGTATATATCGTCATAGAACCCCATACTTATGTATAGGTGTATATACAGACATAGAACCCCATAATTATGTATATGTGTATATACATAGAACCCCATACTTATGTATAGGTGTATATACCGACATAGAACCCCATACTTATGTATAGGTGTATATACCGACATAGAACCCCATACTTATGTATAGGTGTATATATCGACACTGAAACGTATGGAAGGCGGCTTTCTATTAATGTGTTGATTATTGTACATTTTTTTCAAAACCGATAAGGCGATTCCATCATAAACCCACAAGAAGAAGTGTGGCCACTGGATCACTTATAATTACGCGGCACTTATTCCGTGTTACACATTTTATTACGGAATACAAGTTTCCCGTTATTGATTTAAATATTCTTTGTATATATAAACCCTCGTTTAGTTTCGAAATAATGGCATTCATATTATTTTCCCCATCATAAAACATTTCAAAAGTACATCATTGAGATATTTGATTGGTGGGCAGCCATAAACCTTACATGTCAATGCCATGATGCTTTGTTTTTGCGTTTCCCAATAATCCAACATGAAATATGCAATCAGTATGTTTTTAGGAATATTCGTCCGAAATGTTGATTTTTACTGAAAACTTAAATTTTATTTTATGATATATTTACTTTGTATGCTTTTATTATCACTTGTTAATTTTACACGAACAAATAACTTTCAAATCACTGACATGACATGACATTTATGTTAGATTCTGGTATAATGCTTGAGTTTGATAACTCTAACTATGTGAAAGACAATGACTCATGACCTTTTAATTCAATATGCAAGGAGCTATAAAAACCCGTTGTAGGCACATTTACGGAATAAAAAGTTATGAATTTCCTATAAGACTGTCATAAAGCAATACCGATACATGCCGATCGGATGTATTGTCAACCTCTGGTATTTATATTTACAATGTCATAGTATCCGGAATGTCATTAAAATGTTATGTATTAAAATTCAAAAATGTCAGTTAAAACATTTCATGTTTGAAATAAGACCCGCGAGGTCACCATTAATACGTTCACTCGATAACCTATTAGAAAAGAGGTAGAACAATAACACAAGTAAGATTATTGTCGTAATACATGTCCAGTATATCGTTCACGATCCAAGCAGCATGTGTATATGTGCTGCTTCCTCTGGATTGGATGTTTGTACCTGCTACAAGCTACTTGAATTTAAAAGACAGCTAAGAAAATAATAATAATAGACCCGATAGTATGTGATATGAAATTGAAGGCCTTCGTGACGTGTTGTGTATCAGAACAGGGGCCACCTTACTTTGTATCAGTTTACACACGGTATACATTTCACGTCTTTCAGCGATTACCATATTAGACACAGGATATGATAGAAAATGTCATATATCCAACACCAAAGTATAACATGTTTGAGTGAAATCGGGGGAAAAAGGAATCCAACACGTCAATATATACATTTACTCGCTCGCGAGCAGACAATTCACGGAGCTATCGACATGTTATATGCTGTCAGCTGGCTGACGTCTGTATTGCACCTTGTCCTTCAACAGGGGCATCAGCTTCACGTTCAACCAGACTGATATCACTACACCCCTAAGATCAAAACGAACTACCCACTCAGTGTAACCCGTCTTCTTATCAGCTCTGAAACCGTGTTTCGCTCAGGGGCCTTTTGTTATAAAGACAACAGACTTACTCAGATGTTTGGTAAGGAATATAACAGAAATCCTATTAATTCTTAGTTTCTGCAAAATAAAGAAAATGTTGTATCCGTCACAGTTACGTTGTTATACGTATTACGAAGTGTTTACATACAATGTAAGGTGAAAGTCGTATATACTTGTTTATTTATAACTTTAACATTATGTTTTGTATCACCAACTGTTGACGTGAATATTTTCCTAACTTTACAAGCATTACTTGAACGACCATGAAATCATGGAACGTATTTTAGTCACTGACGGTTTCTACTGAAAGACAGAAGCAAACACACAAAACAAAACAGAAAATGTAACGTGCTTTCTACATTGCAAATCTGACATGTAGTACCCGAAGAGCACATCCTGGTATATGGAATACTGCTGTGCTCTGATGTAAATAATGTAATGTTATATAATATCTGAAAGAAATACTGTAGAATATCAAATTCAAAAGCAAACACAATTGTAAAACACTTGTGCCTGGTTTCACAAGCTTTGATTAAACATACTTTTTACATTTCAATGGAAACCCATATAGTTGACTTCATATTTTATAGCTTGGTCACTCTGCTGTGTACGATTCAATCACATTGGTTGTTTTAATGTTATGAGCGCAATATAAGCGCAAAGCTATGTAATGTATAGTACACAAAAATCACCTTCTCAAAAAGAATGATTGCTGTTTTATGTTGTAATCGTATTTCATTCAAAGCTTTGTTTTCTTATGTTGCTGTTTGTGAGATAATGATTATGTACACTTTATATTGAGGGGTATGATGAGATTGTAAAATAGCTTTTGATATATTTTTTTGTCGTTTTATCATTATTTTATTAAAATTATCTTAAATTTATTCTCAGAAACGCAAAATATTTCGTTGTTTCTGTAATGGGCGAAAAGGGGCAGACATTGCAAGCTTACAGATGACTCGTAGATATCATTTATATAGTGTGCGTTGTTACTTATTGCAAAACAATAATAACAATCAAATAAAATCCTCGCTCAAACCCCTTTGAGACTGATACTCTCGACATTAGTCTTCGCAATAGTTATGGTTCAGTGGTATTAAGATTCGACGGTGATATTCTTAGCTCGCGTAGATACAGTATCCGATAAAAAAAAAAGGCTGCGTGTGGTGTAAATTTGACATTTACAGCTACAGTTGGTACCTTTAGAGCTCTCGTCAGCTAACCTAATTGTGCACATTAATTGGATTTGAATTGGCTCGAGTTGGATAATACTCGTGACATCGGTACTTCAGGGAACTGCCTGTTGTAAGCATACGCCAGTCGTGATACGGAAACTTTGCATTGACAAGGGCCTCTACATAAGCAGTTTAATGTCAAGCCTCGCATCGTTGAAAAATTCAATCTGGTTGCTTCGACGTGCAGCAATTGTCTTGAGAACGTGAGATGTGTTATTTACTTACTAGTATCATCGCCAAGTCGTGATGGTAATTTATTTTAAAAGATGATTCATGGCAATAACACATGAAAATCCTTGTACATTAACGTAAATAGGTATCTAGGTACGGTGTGGTGTGTATTGTTACCATTTCAAGCTATTATATTATTGTTACCTGTGTTTTCAAAATAACCAACAAGTTACATTTAAAATAACTTCTGCATTTCATGAAGACGAAATAAGTCTTGAGAACTGCGTAAGAAAATAAATGTACCTATGTTTTAATATCTGACCATGAAAGAGTGCTTTGTCTACAAGGCTTTCAGTACTCTAACAAGGTGTTGTGTCCACTCGATCTTGATATAACTTGTCTTAACAGTAAATACCCTAACAAGGTGTTGTGTCCACTTAACAGTAAATACCCTAACAAGGTGTTGTGTCTACTTAACAGTAAATACCCTAACAAGGTGTTGTGTCTACTTAACAGTAAATACCCTAACAAGGTGTTGTGTCCACTTAACAGTAAATACCCTAACAAGGTGTTGTGTCCACTTAACAGTAAATATCCTAACAAGGTGTTGTGTCCACTTAACAGTAAATACCCTAACAAGGTGTTGTGTCCACTTAACAGTAAATAACCTGACAAAGAGATGTGTCCACTCGAACCTTTATATCCTTGCAACGTGTCATGTGCACTAGATGTTTTAATATCTCGACAAGGTGTTGTTTCGACTAGACTCTAAATATCTTGGAAATGTGTTGTGTGCGACTGTTAATATCGTGGCAAGATGTCCACTCGACTGTTGACAGGATGTTATGTCAACTAAACTCTCCATACGTTGGCAACGTTTTATGTCCACTAGACCCTAGATATCTTTACAATGTGTTGTGTGCACTTGTCCCTAGATATAGTGATAATGTGTTGTGTGCACTGGAATTTTGAGATCCTGACAAGGTGTTGTGTCCACTTGTCCCTAGATATCCTGACACGGTGTTGTGTCCACTTGACCCTAGATATCCTGATAATGTGTTGTATCCGCTAGACCTTAGATATCCTGATACTGTGTTGTGTCCACTTAACCCTAGATATCCTGATACTGTGTTGTGTCCACTTAACCCTAGATATACTGATAATGTGGTGTGTTCACTTGACCCCAAAGATCCTGATAATGTGTTGTGTCCACTGGACTTTTGATATCCTGACAAGATGTTGTGACCACTAGACCCTAGCTATCATAACACTGTGTTGTGTGCACTGGAATTATGATAATCTAAAAAGGTGTTGTGTCCATAATACTCTTGATAGGTTGGCAATATATATTGTGTACACTGGACTTCTCAAAGCTTTAAATATATGTTATTGATATAGTTACTTTGTACTTCCTGTCTGTACCTAATTGTCTATACATAGTTATGGTGTTATTTAAAAACTGTATTCTAGTTCTGCGTTAACTTGTTGATATGCTATTCATGCCGTATAATTCTTGAGACGGAGGTTAAGTGTTGTCTATTTAATAATGCTCCTTGTTAAATAAAAAGAGAGAGAAATATTTATGTGAACAGGGAACAAAAGCTGCATCTCACGATAACAAGAAACAGCGAACCGTATTTCTACTAGAAAGTTTGGGTAAAGGTTGCAAAGAATACAACACTTAGGACCCTGCGCACGTTTAGCTGTCGACAATTGAAGGCTTTGTCGATGTTAAATGTTATCACGTATGGTTTATGTGGTATCTTTTTGCAACTGAGAGACATAAACAGCTATAAAAGTTCGGGAAAACCAGCAACATATGCCCCACAGATAAGATATTGCGCTACTTTACATCATAGTGATCAATTGGAATTGGAGGCCAAGTGGATTATGTTCTACAGGTTTTTGTTTTCCGCACCCAAGTGATTCTTACTCACGGTTTTGTTTTTTTATGATTCGGAAATAAGGATACTTACCGACGTTTGAAGAAGTTTTACATTGATATTGAAGTTAATCTTTGCGCTATCCTCTGTGTATTTATTGCGTAGGAATGTCAGTGTTATTATACTTTCTAATGGAATAAGAAACCAAAACTCAACACAAGGACATATACAAAGCAGCACAGGGCTTGTCACAAGACCGGTCAAAATCCCATCATTCACCCGTCTGGGTCCCGACTCGGACAGCACTTTCTGGTAGGAGTACGGACTGCCATTGGCCCAGTCTTAACCGGCAGAAATAGAAATGAATTGCTTTGAGGATATCGTGTTAGGATGTCTCGGTGTGGGGCTGACCTCGTTAGAGTGTCTACCGAACACCTCGTTTGTTACAATTTGAACTTTGGTTTCAAGCGTTGGATATCAGAGCATGCCTCCGAACGAATCGGTCTTTCCCTCGGCGCGATTTAACACATATGGACCTTGACATATCGGTTTAACGCGCCAATGAGACGGGTAGGTATTGTACCTGTTAGTTTGCAGGATCCACCGATTGTAAAAGGTGAGAACGACAACTGCAATCGTCTCTTGTCTAACGATTAATTATGCAGAATGCTTAAATCAGCATCATTGGGGGAAAAAACCCACAAAGTAACATGTTGCCATCGTTGACCGAGAAATACTTTGTAGAACGTTTAATGCTAAATTAATATCTGAACACACCCAACTGTACGCCTTGTTCATATATCAAAACGATGTAGGTGTTATACACTTGTGATAGTGAAATTAAGACCTTTTCTGATGATTTGTGTTTTTTTTCATCTCGCTCAAATATTAACTAACTAATATGACAACAACTTAATACATAATTACAATCTCTCATGCATTATTCTTTATGTCGTTCCTGCCTGCCCCGCTGTGAAGTATTCCATATAAAATACGCTGAAAAAACACACTAGCTCATATTCCCCGGTGATTCAATAATCGGAAAATAAGCAACACAGATATGTGTATTTTTCCTGGGAAAAGACGTGTTTTTTATTTTTTACTTTTCAATCAGAGTCGCCGCCAAACAAGTTTACATACAGCAAATTTGACCACAACAAACGTCTTCAGGTAATCACGTATAGCACGTGACTTGCGGGGAGATGGAAAGGCGATAAAATCAAACTCCTGTTGAATTGGCCGCTACTATCTTTAGACAGATATAGAGAAGTTGGATCTTTGTCGTAATACGTTTGATATATTCTATACATAACGGTAAAGGGCACGTCAGATGCTATCGCTGATATTCCGTCGATATGCCCTGGTGGTTTCGTGGGCGCTGAATCCGATCAATGTTACTTACAGGGTCAGATGTGACATCTTGCAAACGCCATTCGGTAAAGCCTCTGTGGAATGAACATGATAAGTGCCAGCAAAAATGTCACGTAATGGTCGCCACTTTATTGCATGAAACGTTTTTAAACTGCAGAGGCATTAAATGAATTTTTCTCATTGATTCGTTTTGAAAGTAAACTGTTTCTAAGATTTTATCTAGAGGTAGTCATTTTAATTTCTCCTCAAAAACACTTCACAAAAACAAACGTCTGCATTGAGTAACAGAAGTTGTTCGTTGAAAACAGCTTTTAAATGTCCCTATGTTTTTATTGAAAATATTTGTATTTATTAATATAAGTATTTGAATATACTATTACACAACAGAACATTACCGACTCTCCTCTATTTGCCCTGGCGTAATCGACAAACCCAGATAATAAATCTCCGGGTCAACCTAAAGAATCCATCTATTTCTCTTCGCCCTGAGGAGATCCATATCGCCTTTTGACACCTTGCAGTCTGCGAAAGGGTGTCGTTTGTACTGCTGGAAGCTAGAGTTCCGGCTTCCTGCAAGTTATGTCTCTTGTCAAACAGGCCGCTCTCTAGTCCGCCGTATCAAAGGACGTATGTATACACAATAGACATAACTTATAGAATACCGTATAACGGCATATTTTGGTGTACAGATAAATGTGTTGCACTTTTATCGTAAAATTGATATTAAATATTTTGCAGTACAATTTGGCGATCTACCAGATTACATACTTTTTTTATTTTGCAGACTGCGTTATTTATTCAACGATTTTTCTAAACATAAAAAAGCAACAGGTGAATCCATCACGATATGAAATAGCAATTATAAAATGATCAAAGTAATTGTGATTACGTAGATTTAGCCCCACCGGGTTTGAACTTAGCAATAAGCACTTCAATAATATGAAATTTGTTAAATTTCGCCAGAGTATCGGGAGATAGTATCATTCCCAAGCGTGTGTTCGTAAAGCGATCAGGCTTAAGGAAACGGAAGTTAGACGAAACTAGTTATGCATCCCCCTCTACGTATGAACATTCAGACTGTTGTTTGTGCCTCCTTTAGTGTCACCCAGGTAATTACAATGTATTGCTAGTTGCCCAGGAGACATTCGACTGTACATGTATCACCTTAATACAAACTGAGATCAAATTGTGAAGATATCACTTTTAGTATCGACCAAGCAGAGCAGGACATCTGTTTAATGCATTAAATGCCACAGAATTTTAGTCAAGTGTTGACAAATCGACGGTATAATGAATTGGTTGTTTCGGTACGTCTTCGCTACATACACCTGGCATAATCGACACATTTTCTAAGCAAACATGACCAGATAGTACCAGAAACGGTAAAACTGCGTTGAATAGCCCATTCAAAACTCTGGACAGCCTTGAATTCAAGCTAAACGTGATCAGAAAGCGTGAACGATGACGCTCCTTATTGCCAAACTGTTTCGGCGCAGTAAATGCTTTTTTGGTGTAAATTCTTGAAATAATTATAGATAGAACATTAATTTTAATGATTTTCGCACTCGTTAAGATTACTGGTATCCTGTTATACAAGTGAAACATTTATGGTATTCAGTGAAAAATTTAAAATAATTTCCATATTTTACATGTTTTTGTTGTTGTTATTTTTTATTGTTTTTTGTTTTAGTCAACATGTGTTATTTGAATTTGCCGTCAAATCTATACAGGAGATGTATAAACCCCATGAGGTCGTGAGGACAACTGTGTTGTGTTTACAAAATGGCTTCCAAGTGTCATGATTGTTTTTTAAACGACCCGGTGCAGACGACATAGCAAAAACGATAGCATCAGATATCACGGAAGGTAGAATATATATTCAGAACAAGAAAAGAAACGCAGAAATACTACGAGGTAATGAGTTGTGTTTGCATTATCGAAGATAAAACGACATGTAGGCTCGCAAGGAGGGACGTACACTATATCTATCTTTGTTCAAAGATTCTTTGACTCCAACAACTGTTGTTTCAGGATTCCATCTACAGCCTTAAGAGGGGCCACGTATAGACTACATGCATGAGGGAGTAAGATGTTAGAAAGATTGCTTATAACGTTTTGGTGTCCACAGTCCACAGCGTAAAAGTGTTTTTTATAATACACTAACTTATCTTTTTTAGTGGATATGACAAAGAAAACCTTTCAATTGAAAAGACAAGAGTTTCTAGGGGGGAAACGTAGCAAATAAAGAAATTAACATTCCTTCCTTAAACATAAATCCATATATTTTTCAGTTTAAGCAATAATTTTTCATAAAATAAACATTTCAACTTTTATTTATCAAACCTGACATACAAGCAGGAATCCAATGAATAACTCAGTCCGGTAAATAACTCAGTCCGGTAAATAACTCAGTCCGATAAATAACTCAGTCCGGTAAATGCTCAATAGATAACTCAATCCGGTAAATGCTCAATAGATAACTCAGTCCGGTAAATGCTCAATAGATAACTCAGTCCGGTAAATGCTGCAGTTGTGTGGTTTAATCTAATTTATGAGATATCTGAATTTCTTTTTTATATACCAATCATTTGTTATATCAATGTTATGTTTGTATTTGCTCATTATCACCCACCCTCTCTAATAAGACATATTTTGGTCAGTCCATGAGGTGTTCTATTAGGAAGGTTTCACTGTCTTGTTTTTTCTTGTGGGAATCTAGATATCGGTCACCCAAATCGTCAAAATAAATTGTCGTCTATACCATTTATTACCATATGCAATTATATATGTATGTCTTTATTGGTTTGTTTGTTAACTTTTTTCAAACTCCAGTGCACTTTCACATACAAAAACACACTCCTTTACAGAAATAATATGCATGTATTATGTACGAGTAGAAACACTGACTGCTATACAAGTATAAGCTCATCAGGTATGAGACAAGTTGTTCAATCTTGCGTGTGTGATATTAAAAAAATGCCAGTCCTATTTTTAGTTCGTGAGATATTCCAATAGTTATGCTCGTAAACTTCTAATAATTCTTTAACTCATTCGATATTTATTTCTGCTGTGAAACATCGTTGACGAGATGGGTTGTTCCGTTATTCTTCGGAGTGAATGTCTATTTCCAGACAAGCAGTTAGTATGGTTATAAAACACCTTTAAGGATACTCTCAAAACGTACATGTAAGACAGATCCGTTTACGATTTGAAGGGAATGTCGCGGCAATATATAAATCCGTCATTTCGTTCTCAAAACGCTAGTGAGTACGATATTTGCCATTGAAGTTGAAACAAAATCGTTAGACACAGAGACGTGTAATTGCACTCTATACTTTGTTAATAGAGACATTAAGCCACAAATTAATTACACAGCACCAGAAATCATCGATGATGCCAGCGGCCAAAAAGCAGGAAATTCTAATTTGTTTAAATTACTGTTGAAACAGACAGTTACGTGTGTAAAATCCCTGAAATTATGATTTTTGAAATTTAAATGAGAACTGGTTAATAACAAACGAAATCTTTTTTTGTTTGTGTTCTTCTGGTTGTAAGATATACATTAGATTGCTTATATATGCCGATGATATTAGCATTAATTTTAAATGTGTTTATATCTCTTGAATCTTAACAAAATATTTGTTATGATAGTGTTTATTGTTTGATTTCGTTGTGGTTGTTCAGTACAAAACAAATGCAAATTTTAACATTTAAAAGCTTTTCTTAACGATTGAACTTATTTATTTTGTAACATGTTGATATAAACCAATCCATTTGATGTAAGCCGCTAACACTAATGGAAGGCTTGTCTGTTTTAATGATATGATCGCTATATGTGACACGGAGTCGATGAACAGGTGACTAGATCCATTAAACAGGGCCCAGTGGGATGTAAAGTCCTGTATCCATGTATTGTCTGCCAGTTCAAACATCGCACCGTATCTGCATTGTTGACTCTAGAGATGACATATCCAACCAGAATTGCCATCGGTGTTTATCAACGTCATTCCGCGTAACTTGCATCGACGACAGGCTATATCCGAATCGTTCGAGCCGTTCTATTTACTATGCACTACCTGCAGCAGCTTTACCGAATCTTGATTACGCTGCGATTATTTTGTTACATGAAATCTTGATAAATACTATCGAACTATTTTAAGAGTTATGCGGTCATACATGTATCAACAAAGCAAAAAGTAAAACGACACTTTTTTTCATTGAATGTTAAAAACTGAAAACTGATGTTTAGGGACAGCAAATGTATGTAATTTTGCGAAACACAGTAGTTTATTTATTTTGTTTGTTTGTTTTTTTGTTAGATTTTGGTTGTTTTTCCTTTTCTTTCTTTTTTTGAGGGGGTTGGGGTTGGGGTTATGAATTTTTTCCGTATTTGAATGTCTACCATTTAAACTATAAAGTGGTGTATTTCAATGAAAATCGGTTTAATAAATATGCACCTTCTTAATTTATTGTTCATTCGGAACCTCCTATATATCTCTATCATCAGGGTTCGTCTAGGAAATGCGGAGAGGAGAACATTTCAATCGATCCGAAACACGTGAATTGTGGTTAGTTTGATACATTTGAAATCGATTGAACAGCATTGGCCTTAGTCCTGGTGTGCATCTATTACACGGGACCACATTTGGCCAGCTAGTTCGATATTTCACACATTTAATTTGCCTCTTGGTTAATCTATCACTCTAATCAATACACAGAGAATTCTCGGTCGTTCCCCGACTTCTAGCTGTTTAGTAACGCAAACGTGAGACCACGAGTACTCATTGGATGTGACTTAACGTCATTTCAGTTTACGGACAGGGAATATGTTTTATATCAGGCGGCAGGGCGCGTAAACATTTCCGCTGAAGTGTGTCAATCCGTTTAATATATTCATACGCCAGTATATTGATCTCTTTTCGGCGGGGCCCGTCCGCCAATTGCACCCGAAGCAGAGGTGACCACTGTAGACCGATACATCATTGCTACCACAAAGTTAGTCTGTCTGAGAAGAGAACAAATGTTTGATAAATACATATATGGTAGATTTTGCCATGCATCTATAAATAAAAAAAGGAAATATTTCTTCGGTCGCGGCTTTTTCTTGTAACTCCATCTTGATCTTGATGTGGAGCTGTTGCACTGTACTCCTATAAGCTGATAGTGCGCATGTTTGACAGAGCGAAGCCGTCGTTACACGGTAGGTGATAATTTGAAGCATTAAGGGAAGAATTGAAATTCTGGCGTTGTCATGTCTTGAGTAGGTTGATGCCCCGAGAGAAAGCATTGAGTGGAACTTCCACTCGTATTTGCCTCATCGTCTGTGGACTTGTGTGCGTGAACGCCATAAAATCTGCACCTTCTAAAACCGAGGACTCGGTTTAACATCACCTAAGCTTTATGAAATGGCTGGTGCGCTTTGATGTTAAGTCAAAATCTTGTTTATTGATGGTAGAACAAAGTATGACATTGAAGTTGTTATTTCGTAAATTCTGTCGTTATTATTAACCATCTATGCACTTTTTGTTCCATTTCAATGGCGTAATAAACTTTCGGAAGAGGTTGCCAGGGAGTTGTTAGCTTACGTGCCAATCCTTGAAGGTATGAATCTAATCTTATCCCAAATTAGGGCTATTTTCTGTACCATTCCAGTTAGATTTTGATAATAAATACACTATAGCTTCATCAGTGTGTGTACGACCTTTTCATATTATTATTTTTGTTCAGCATATTATTTGCTCTATTGTCGATTGTAATAAAAGATCAAAAAGTACAAAGGAAATACAGAAGAGGACTTGCCTGCATAATTAAAAAAAACAATTGTTACAGGCGTTGCCATATACGGGTGGTTTGTAGCCTTTTCACTTGTATCGTGCATCTCGAGTAAGTCTTGATTTGATATTCACCAGATGTTTTATACACAATTAAATGGGCCAAATGACACAGAGACGGAATCAAACCGCTAGAAGTCAAACGATGTTCTCCTATCAGTTTGATAATTAAAAATACAACTTCAGGCCTTCAGAGTTTTGTGAAATTGATTCGGTTGCGGTTGAGTGTAGACATTGACGGCGGGTCTAAGTTGGTGAATTAAACGTAATTGGGAACATTTTCCGATACAGGGCATCAGATAATTATGTCGTCACAACAGTTCACCTTCGGGTTTGAAAACATGGAGAGGCAACAGGAATCTTTACATTTTTGTACATGCGTCGTTTGTTTTGTGATAGTATCAACAGTACATAGAACTTGTTCGTTCACTGCTGGGAACTCTGTGTTTTCCGAAACAAACTTTAAACGCCATGGCTATATTTGTGATAGCAGCATTTGAACACGTGCGGCGCGCGTGTTTTTTGGAGGAACTGATTATTGTTTCTATTTCTCAAACGTCTCTTAATCTATGTGAATTATATATAGCGTTGGGTTGCTGAATGAGTACAAAGCACGCCTGTTTTATGAATAAATCATATTCATTATTAAATGTACAACATTTCATATTTCCATGAAGCGATTTAGTTCATATAATAAACTACACACACCATCATTTACCCTGTAGTAATACTGTAATCATTGTTGGTGATTTTTGTGGCATACAAGCCGTAGTTTATTCTGCTAAATATGAATTAATTTTTTTCTGCACTTATGCGATTGTATATTAACATAGTAGCCTTGTCTGATAAGGTATAATGTGTAAAGATTACTTCTACAGTATAGGTATTTATCGAAAATATTAACCACACGGATATAACACTGCCTTGAGGGTAGTGCACGTTGTTTAGAATGAACAAAGCTTTCAGTGTAAATTAACGTGAGGGTAGTGAACGTTGTTTAGAGTGAACATAGCCATCAGTGTAAATTAACGTGAGGGTA
>JAUMHH010203377.1:0-13214 GCA_032359455.1 Chlamys rubida
GGTTGAAACACAATTGTCTTTGCTTCAAGGATACACTTCCTGTTTCCCCACTGGACGTCTACTTCCGGACGAAAAAAGTGAAAGGCAACGTGTAGCAAGGAAAGCAACTCTGTTTACGCACGCATGTGTTACCATTAAAGAGCTTCGCTCGGGCGCCCGAGAGCTACGCTCTTAATAAGTGATAACTGTTTTTTATGAAATGGTGTAGTGTTGTTTCATAGTCTTTGTTGTATGTTGTGATATGAAAGTGTTCATGTTTCTGTCTTCAAAAAGGGTCGATTGAACTGAACAATTGACAAATTCCTTTGTCTGCAATGTCGTTATTACTTCTTTGCCAATATATAACTATTAATGTAATACATGTTCGGATCAAGTGTCCCTAATGGATCAAATTAATGTGATTACTTATGAGACCTATATATCTATATATATACATGAACACTCAGCAATAAAAGGTTAACATGTTGTCTAGAACAACAGAATATCGCAGATTATACAACGACGTTTAAGAGGTTAATGAGCTAGGTAGGAATATCTGTATCGATTAGCAGTGTTTAAAATTAAATCAGTCATGCGTGAAAAATCGCCAATGATTAGCTCCAAACATATGTGTTCATTTTTCTCGTGTATGCCGCAACTGAATAGTCTAAAACAATATACACGCATCCTCGACAGGTTTGTTCCTAGAACACATTTTGGACGTTATAGGTACAAACTTGCGGCGTCGCCAAAATCAGTCCCCCAACCGGCAGGAACTCGCCCAGACATTGGTTGAGTTGTGGAGTAACACCCCTTCTCCGTTCATCATCCAACGTTTCATTCTAGCACAAAGCGGCGTCGTTGCAAAACACTCAGACAAATGGTGGTCATACTCGTTTGTTAGCGCGAAACCTTAACAAGATTACCCCTAACTGACATCAATGTCCCAAAGTATCGCTGAACCGTAACGAATTATTTAAACATTTTATATTTCCAAAGCAAACATCCCAATATAAATCATTCCATACTAAATTCAACTTAATGTAGCAAAACATGATGTAGAGGCCCCCGTTATGTTTGGCTTAGTGTATATTTGTTTGAATAATGCATTGTTTGCGTTGGTATTCTCTATAAGCACGTGCACATTTTAATTGTTCTTTCGATAAACGTGCATGAGTAGGTAACAGCGATACTAAAATAAATATATAAAACACATCAGTATATCAATAACTGCTCAAAGCAAGATAACTCACTTGAAACTAGTGAACTCTTGAAAATTGATGCACAGAAATTGACATTACTCAGCATTATTGTTTGGCAGGGGAGTTGCAATTTTAAGATATTAGTTTATTGCAGACAATGTGTTATGACGGGGCAGGAACGGAGTTGCGTTATCTTATATCCAAACATGACGGTACATAGACAACGACAGTTATTGTAAAATGATATAAGCTTGTGTCAGTCGCTAGATTTGGAGCTTACTTTATGACAAACACCTTTTTTTAACAACTTTTTACGAATGACCAAGGGACCTAAGATGATGATACTCGTCCGGCAATCAAGTATAAAGGGATTCAAGGTTGTCCAAGGACCCAGATCTACATGAAACGTCACAGAGGTGGAACGTATTAATATTTTTTTAAATCAACTTCTGAGTAATCAAGAGTTCTAGGTTAATGCTGTATGACCGGTTGCATACTTGGGCGAAGGGCGTTCAAATCAATTCAAATAAATAACCGTTTCCAGTTTTGGAAGGTCGCATGCCTAAGGTGCATTAACCTATTGAAGCAAATGACTTTGAATAGCCAGGGGGAGCAATAGTGAGAGTATTCTACCACCCGCATAATAAGATTTGGATGCTTCACAAACATATTTATGTAAATCATTTCCCTTTAGCAGGAATGGATTAGCGACTATCACATATGCTTAAAAATGAAATTGTCACACTTGCAATTAAATTCGACACAACCTTTGTGAGACACATTTATTGAATAACTAGCAAATATAAGATAATGACAACTAGCAAGTAGCATGCTGGTATGAAATGCTACTAGTTTTGCTCAAAATAATAACATTGATATACTAGCAAGTTCATAATGGCTAAATATGTTGAAACCTTAAAACAACTGATTGTCTACAACCAAGACGGTTAAAAAAGACGGTTAAAAAAGTTAACCCAAACAGCATTCAAGATCACATGGATTGCATAAAAAAATCTGTATTTGGATTCTTCTAAATAATCAAGAGGCATACGGGGAAACTATTTGGCGGGTGACATGTTAGCGTGTTGAACATGCCTTTAATCTACTTGTTATATCTTAGGGATCAAATTCATAAAATAAAAAAATTCAACCTACTTTTTCTGAGAAACTAAACGAGCCAGATTCGTGAAACTTGCCAAGCTGCCTCCATTTTAAGATTAAGAGCTTCGTCATCTTATAAGGGCGATGGTAATCAAAAGGCATGTTTGGAGTGAGTGTAGCGTTACGGGGACGTGTAGTCAACTAGGGCAAAACTTACGTTGCTGAAACGTCACAGTTGCCCGTCCCGACCAAGTACGAACCAGCAAGTAGTTGTAAAATTTACAGCGAAAACAAACGACAAAGAGCCGATGGGAAATCCATGTTGACCACAAATATACTGTTTACCGGGATATCTACACTGCAGTTTTATTTTCGTGTTTTTTGCCCTCCGCAATAACGGCGAATTTAGCGTAACAAATCATACTCAATTTAGTGATTACACGTAAAGGGCGAAATAAACACTGAGTGAACATGGACCAATATTTGACTGAGCTAAAGTTTCCAGGAATACAACTAAGGGTTGAAAGTTTAACCTCCTAAACTTAAAGCAACCTGTTAACCTGTTGGATACATGCTTAAAAAACAGGGATCAGAAAACAGAACGTTGGGTTCGATTGATTATAAAAATTCAGCAGTTGACAGTGAAATATAAAAGAAATTTTGAAATATATAACCAATATGTAATCAATACTTTACCAATCAATGATGACTAGACAAAAACATGTCAACGTAGGATACCTATGTCTGTCATTTGAAATTCAGGTAAATCAGATTTTGCAGTTTAGTAAGACCAAATAAAATGTATCCAGATTATTTTGTGAATCGCAATATATTATAGAGGGTCCCGACACATCCATCATCCTTTCTCCATTGTCAACTACCTATACCAGAATGGAAGGAGACACGATGCCGGACATCACTTGTATAACCGACTGTAGACATGACTGCAGCGCTGTATGGACAAAACCTGACAGCACTAACTTTACTGCCTCAGCTGTGTTGTCACTGGGACAACTTGACAGATCAGAACACGATACGTACAAGTGTACTGCTTAGAATCTTTTAGGGATGTCAACTAAAAGTACAAGTGTAATTATAAACTGTGAGTGCAGTCTAGATTACTCAAACAGCACTCAATCAAAGCGCATTAAGATAAACTCCTTCCTGTGCAATTTATATTAGATCAATGTGCCAAAACATTTTCAAAATTAAACACAAGCAATTACCAATTTTGAAAAATATATAACGAATAGTAAATATATACGTTTATAGCAAGGGAAATAACGGTTTAAGAATGACCAAGTTTTGATACGAACAAATATATTTGTTGTACATGTAATGGTAAGTTTATCATTATTATCCTGTTGATACCAATCAAATTTCAATACATCAGATACAGATGAAAGAAAGATATCAAGTCCCTCAAAGGAATTAGGAGACCTTTGGTTGCTGCTCATTCTTCGTCATATTTGTTTTGATCATTTTCTTAAACAATTTACTGGCATTTTCGCATTAAATACTGGCAAGACACTTATGAAACCACACATGAACATTGGTGGGCATGAGCAAAAATTACGTATTATTTCATTTTCCAATTGGTCATCAATAAGGGCATCGTCATCATTAAGAATCAATCAGCGGCAATATGTGACAAATATGGTATAAAATTAAGAACAATATCATCACAAAGTTTACAACAGGTCAGATTGGTATTCTGCGTGCGATTATAATTTAACAATCGGATAATACGTGTCCATGTGCACGTTTTTTTTCTACTTACAGCAATAGTACGGCTAGAAGAACACGAAAGGTGAGAGGTAGGGTTTAGTGTAGTAAGAGTAAGATAAATGTTTCAAAACAGTCGTATTTGTTACATTATTCTGCTTAACAGCATTAGGTATTCAGTCATATCTTATGGAATAGTTCACTAATTATATTATCACCACATTGTTTAATCCACATAATGATGTTTCAACCTGTACTGAATAAGTTAAATCCAAGTACATGACTCAGTTTCTTTACGAATCTCAGAAGACTTAAAAACTGAAGAGAAGACGATATAACTCAAGAACAAAATAGTGATAAAAATGAGTGCACGGCAAATTGGGGGAATCATAGTTTAAGAAATGCCTGATAAAAAATTAAAAATACATCACAATATCTCAAAATAACAAAGATCAAAGATTTAGTGTCAGTTTTGCTCCATTTTTTAACAAATCCAAATTGTCCTTTATCTTTTGAGAATGGGCAGTACGCAATTGAATAAAAAGTCATGTTTTGAGAGGGTAAACCTGCTGTTTTAAAGTCATAAACGAGAAAGACAAGGACAAATTAAGCACCTGTACGGGTTCTGAAAGATTAATAAATATGAAATGTCTGTTATATGAATACGAGACTAGTTAAATGCAAAATTGACTGTAAGTAAATATTATGTTTTGGTTTAAGCGTATTAGAGTCATAAGAAAGCAAGCTAATAATTAGTTGTGAAATTTAACATCACAGCATCAGACAACCAAGCATTAAATGTTATTAAAACTGTTAATTGTTTTCGTAGCATTATCAATGCGCTGTCTTCCTCTTAATTCAAACAGATTATATACTTTATCGGAGAAGGACTATTTGTAATATTGATACATTTGTATATTCTTTTCACAGAAAAAATTACGAGCGGATCGACGCGACTGCGATAGCCAAGCCATCAGTTTACTCCATGATCGGCGCAGGAATTGCTAACTAGCAGTTTGCTCTATATAAATGTTTACGGACGATCAAATCAATAAAAAGTCAGACACAATAAAATAGCTTTAATATTTCATGATATTTCTCCTTGAAAAGTGAGGTACATATTAGCACGGTCTCATATATAGGTGCTCAATGCAAAAAACAATTTTAATCAATTTATATAAACGTGGTAGGTTATAGAAATATTGGTTTTTGGCATTTGTACAAAATTAAGGAAGGTGTGTAGATAAAAACGCCAATATAACATTTATATCAGTGAAAACGTATTCTATAACACGAAATGGAGACAATACTAAGGAATAATAATTGTATGTGAACTGATGTCTTCCTTTTAATGATATTTCTATCTATTTAAACATATATGTATATACAGGTTCGTGCAGTGCCACGTATGTAGGCTAATTAGCCACAAAACAATACAACTGTATCTATGAAGTGGCAGCACAGATGGCAGACAGTTATATTTTATTGATTTATGTGTACAAAATGTGGCTATGACAGTTTTCAATTAAGACTAGATTGTATGTTTACAACATTAAAAGGTTTTCTTGTAATTTACATATCAAAACAACGTATTGATTTCATGTATCGTTATAAACATAAGTGCTCACCTTTCTACGACTGAATTCCCAGCAAAGCAATTATGTGTAGTATGTAAACTAAAGGCCGGGGAAACAGATAAGGCATTAAAAAACAAATATCAAAGTCCGCATCTTAATGGATATATAATGTCACATATTGATATAGTCATATGAACTTTTGTCTAAACCCTCTTTCTAATACTCGAGAAAAACAAATGCGATACAGACGACCAGAATAGATTATTTAAATGCAACTCATTAAAACTGTTATGGTTTCAAAATTGAAGACACATTTGTCCCTTCTCAAACTTACTTCCATCGAGGGTTCATACGTTCTAACTACCCTAGTTCCTTGTGGAAGAACTTAAAATCTTTGAGTTTCATCATGTTGTAATGCATTTTGACGTTTCATGTGAATCAACGAACGCGAGCCTACCATAGGTATTTGTCTGCGTATGCGATCACAGTGGTTAAATAATCAGTGTAATGTGTGCTTTGGCTGCAGGTTGTAATCGTCACATAATCGTCGTTAGTAGTCGGACAGGATTTATTTGAACATGATAACTGTCAAAACGTTATAGACAAAAACATATTAACTTCACTGTACATGCTATTATTGTTATATGTTGTTATATGTAATGTTCATGTTTCTGTCTTGATAAAGGATTAGATCGTCCTGAAAATTGGACAAATTGCTATGTCTGCACTGTCGTTATTACTTATTTGCCATATGTATGGGTTGGGAGACACTGTATAGATTATCAATTAATACTGATGTAGATAGGTAGATATTTGATGATACCGTGTGATTTGTTTTAAATATATTTGCCCTATACCTGGTATACAAATAATGTGTCGGAATTCTGGCAAGTAAGAAACATTACATATTTCCATTAGCAACTACCATATCTGATTTAATCAGTACGCGTATAACCTAATTTGTTTTTCTATTTGGGGTTGGCAGGTATACTAGGGTTTGCAAATCATCCTTCACTTGGAATGTGATAACAACGGGGAGGTAGCTTTTGCAAGATATGGATGATATGTGTAAGCCTACATGGTATTTCCATATGGCTATTACCTTGGTTAATAGGCGAATGCTTGGAGCTAGAGTTATATTTGCCTGGTGTCCTTGAGGAGCGATCCTATATGGTTGCTGTTGTATAAGGTCACAATGATGGTAGACATCCAACTTTCTTTGCGAGAGTTCCTGACATGCTTATTGTTGCATGTTATCACCAGTCATATTTTTTTGAAATAATATGTTGCAATCCAATAACTGTTTAAGTGTTATCTGTTTTAGGACAATGGTCTTACAACTTATATGCATGTATATATTTTATTTAAAGCTTCTTCAGGCAGTTGTTGACAAATACTTCTGGTTATCGTCATGATCTAAAAGTAGATCGAACTATTTATAACTCTAGGGGTTATACTGTATTTACCGATTCGAAATAACTGGTCCTCTCATCATACTCAGGACACCAATAACACGTGGCAGTCATATCCATTCATCTCACTTTATCGTGTACTATGATTTCAATTACAATGTTTTGCTACGATAAAATAGTTAATGCATTCCGAAATTTATACATGAGCTTTTATCTGTTAGAGCACAAAATATGGCAGGCCGAATTCAACTATGGCTGAGACTGTTAGAAAATGTCTGTCTTAAATAATACTTTCGTTTTGGAAATAAGCATGTGATTCCCTGCTGTCTTATTTCGAAATGTTTGCGTATAAGTCGGTTTGAAAACTTGAGAGACCCTCAACTCTGTTTCATGCCTACAGAAAACATCCCTTAATGAAATGAAAGCACCCCTTCATGAAATGAAGGGATGAAATTATGTCCTGAGTATGATGAACAAACATCCCTTTATGAAATGAAAGCACTAGAGGTCGAGCTTTGATTTGGTTTTCTTTCGTTTGACGTCCTATTTACAGCTAACGTAATTCAAGGACGTGCCTCCATGTGTATTGCGTATACATGCATGTGTGTATGTGTGCTGGAGACAGGGTTTGTTGGTTTACTTGCCTCCTTGTGATAACTTGGTTTGGTTTGTTTAAGTATTGTTTAACGTCTTATCAACAGCTATGATCATTTAAGGACGGCCTCCCCTGTGTGCAAGATGCATGCGTGCAGTGTATGCGTGCGTGTTTTGGGAGGCTGCTATATGTTCGTGTCTGTCTCCTTGTGATAGCGCGGAACTGATGCCGACTTTATAGTGCTACCTCACTGAAGCATACTGCCGAAGACACCCAGCAGGACACCCCACCCGGTCACATTATAACGGGCGAACCAGTCGTCCCACTCCTCAATTGCTGACCGTTAGGCAGGAGTAGAAACTACCATTTGTATAGACTCTGGTATGTCTCGGCCAGGGTACAGAACCCAAAGCCTTCCTCACAGCGGCGAACGCTAAACTAAAGACCAAAAGTAAGGCATTGTCAAGGGAGACATAAGGAAGAAGAAGGTTGTTTAGGAAGAAGAGAAAAGATAAGTTTCCAAATTGAGTCGCCTCTTACGATCATGTACTGGGCAGCAGGTACAATTCCTACGCCCTACCTGTAGTCACTCCTTGTGATATCGCGGATCTGATGCCGACACTGAAATAATATACCGAAGGCATCTCACACAGCATTCCGCCAGGTCACATTATACTGACAATGGTTGAACCAGTCGATACCATTACCCTAATAGCAGTGAATACACAACTGTAACAACTACCAGTTTTAAGGACTTACTGATAGCTGAGTACGGCCGAAATCTCAAGACGCTCACTTCCGCTGCTGCCTCACTAACGTACCGCACTATACGTGTCAATGATATTCAGTCTGTTGAACGTTTTTAGCTAACTATGAGTTCCCCGATCACCAAGTGCTCCCTATCTCTCCCTCTAACAATCACAGGAGCTCTCACAGAGTCTGTTCTAATATATTAGTAAAATGGACCAAAACAACACGTTAGATCACCTTTGTAATGCGTGTGGTCTTATAACCTTGGCATATCCAGTGTGACTAGTACGAACCACAACGGAAAAGTCCTATTGTTCCGCACCGCATTCTTTAACACACAGATTATTTTGACGTGATGCTTTGCGCGGTACATCCCTGGCATACTCGTATGAATTTATTGATGGAGAGTTACAATGGGCAATATAATATATGCAATAACGGTACGATGTTTACGGAGAGGCAATTCAGTCTTAACTGTTTGACTCGTGTCGCGTCACTAGGTTTAATATAAACTTTTGGCATGGAAGTGTAAAATACATACATGCTTACACATGAACAACACATTATAACATGTTATATAAGAGCGGCTTTCAATATGCAATTGTACTCACCTTTAATCCATTTGCATGCCCCTTTGTTTTGAATATGTGCATACGTATTAATTCTTCACAGCAGTCCATGTTTAATGCTTCAACGGATAATTAAAAAGCATGGTCACTAGTCCCACCTTGCATGCCCGTGTAGTTTGGAAACGTATCTCGAATAAACAATATTACCACAGAAAGCTGATTATTAAGTTGCTACGACATTTATCAGACGCAAATATAGTGTAACGAAATGGATACATTAGTTTTGTTAAAATGTTTAACGAAACCTATTAACTAATCTAATGCTCATATACTAGACCTTAAATAAAGAAATACTCGGTATCATTAGTTTCCACGAGACATTACGCTGTGTATCCTTGTTTATCAGATATAGGTAGCGGCCGGCTATTTCCGTATACAATTGACCAAGGATATTTATATTATGTACTATTTTTAGCTATGTTCAAGGGACAGCACCGACCAGGAAGATCGTAATCAGTACAAATAATCATATGGACGTCTGTTAACCAGAGAGATGTCTGGTATTAACTTACAAAAACACAGTATGTTTGTATCCCACAGTGAGCTCAAGTTATACCTGTTGTTCCTACTACTGACAAGCCTATCAACGACAGGTACGTAATACTTTGCTGTGTTGTGAATTGGCTAATTTGAATAGCCCTGACTGACTGATAACTACCAGTCAAACATGTGTATAACTTGAGTGTATTGACAGTAAACTAACTATAGGGTGTGACGTATTTGGTAACTACAATGTTCATATATGTACACACAATAGGACCAAATTGCTTAGTTAGTAGTTCGCTAGCATGCGGACTGTATGCTGATACATTCGAATCCCATAGACGGCTGGTGGTTTGGTCTTCAGCAAGACTCTTTAGTCTTTTTGCTTGATTCACATGTCTAGAGTAGAGTATATTGGGCTGAGGATGAGGTACGTCTTCATTGTCATTGTGAGTTACAGTGTAACCGTTAAAACAAGGAATAAGACATGCAGCATTATATACATATAAGTAATAACGACAGTGTGATTCGATATTGGCACAAAATCCGAACAAACACATGTAGGTTTGATACGTATTACATGCTTATATATATAACATCAAGCATACACGCGCATACTATATGGGAAAAATAATGTTGATTTTAGTTAGATGTTGTGATTTGGAATTAATATTATCCGTTATTAAATAATTTTAACATTGTTTCATTTCTTTTTTTGGTATACTTATTGATGCATGTAATGCAAGTAAAATTAGTGTTATGATGATAAGACGTCAAATATGTTCAGCTTCCATAGTTTTCAATAAATGTACAGAGCATTGTGATGTAACGTAACAGTTTCCAGCGGCTGGCAAATTCAATAGCATTCCAGTATCTTTTACCATATATTTTATCGACACATTTAACGCAAGTACATTCACTGTTATCATTTTAAGGCGTCACTATTTATAGACGTCCTTATTATGTGTATGTTTATAACGTCATCACTTTTGACATCGTAAGTACTGTAGTGTATTGATTGTGTAGTGACACCTACTATCACTATATCAGTAAGGAGTTGCGGGCCTTGGGCACGTTGAGTTGTTCTACAGGGTTAATTAGGCAGACATTAAAAGGACTGGATTGAATACGACGTGTTGTGTTTTGAACATGGTTAAATCCGAAACTTAGTTAAATGTACGCCCTAATACATGGCGACGAGGATAGAGAACCAATCGGCGAGGAGCTAGCTGACCCAGTTGCGGTACGTGAAACGAACCAACTTGCTTAGATTATTGATTTAAACGGACTAGAAAAGTTTGAAACACGTGGTGACCAGAGTCGCCTCTATCAAACATGGGAACGATGGATAATAAGTTTTGAGTTATTTGCGATAGGAAAGGGAATCACTAATGCGGAACAAATACAGGCATTGCTTTTACATTGTGCGAGTCAGGAAGTGCCAGACAATTATTATACATTGCCAGCCGGCGAGGGTGAGTCAATTTACGAAAAAACAAATGATGCGTTGAACAAACATTTCAAAGGGAAAATAAACATTCCATACGAACGCTACTGATTTAGGAACATGAGTCAGATTGATGACAATATAGAACAGTTTATCACAAGGCTACGTCAACAAGCCAGACTGTGTGAGTTTGATAACACAGACGAACAGATCAGGGACCAAATTATCGAGAAATTCACATACCACAATTTACGCACACGTCTACTAGAACGGACACGACTTAACATTGAAACAACTACGAAGAATAGCTCAGTCTCTAGAAATGTCGGAAACCCATTAAAAAAGAATGGAAAATTCTAGTGTTAACAACACGGGTTCAACAGTACACACTGTAACGAGCGGACAAGTTAAATCACGCACAGCTAGTACAGGCCCTGTATGATTTAGATGTGGATATACAGGGCACATAGGTAGATACTTACAATACCCTGCGAGAGATAAGAAGTGTGAAGAAATGTGGTGATATTGGACATTTTTCAGCAAGGTGAAAAACGAAACCGAAACCAAAATTTCAAAAGAAGTCCAAGGGAAGTAACTTAATTAAGGGAGAAGATATAAACACAAATATGGTAAATCTGGAAGCACGAACAAGGGATATGGAAAGGTACATGCAGTCGGCCCGACACCTGATGGACAGAATGATGATGATAGTGATGAATACACATTCCAAGTAAACTACAATGTCAAATCTACAGACGTGGTTAAAATCAAAGTGGATGCACAATATGTTCAATTTATTGTGGACAGTAGAGCATCGGTTAACATAGTAGAGAAAAACCAGTGGAATGAACTCAAGTAAAACAAAATAGGGTGTAAGTCTGAGAAAACACAGAAGAAATGATATTCATGTGGAGCTAAGGAGCCATTACCTCTCATGGGAAAATTTATAACAAGAGTGTTTGCACAGAATGGAGAGAAATTACCTGAGACAGAGATATTTGTGATGTGTGGAGAAGGACCAGCATTGTTAGGGAGAGATACTGCAAGGAAACTTGGATTGTTAAAACTTGACTGTGGAGTAAATGCAGTAAACACACCAGTGTCATATGCGAGAAGTACCCGGAATGTTTTGACGGGATTGGGACACTGAAGGATTATCAGTTGACACTTCATGCGGATGATGACTTTCAACCTGTTGCTCAGAGTATGTATAGGATACCATACCGCATGGGTCAGAAGGTGAGTGACAAGATCGATGAGCTCGAAGACCATAGACACTATAGAAAAGGTAAACACACCCACTCAATGGGTAAGTCCTGTCAAAGTTGTACCCAAACCAGATGGAGATATTATGTTGTGTGTTGACATGCGCAGAGCAAATCAGACAATAATACGCGAGAGACACCCACTTCCTAATGTGGATGAGATTTTGCATGAAATGAATGGCAGTAAGGTGTTCATCAGATTGGATTTAAAGTATGGTTACCACCAAATTGAGCTCGAGGAGAACTCCCGGAATATTCCTACCGTTGTAACACACAAGGGACCGATACAAACGGTTGATGTTTGGTATTAACTCTGCCCCAGAGCAGTATCAACATGTAATTTCACAGATATTTCATGACATTGAGGGCGTGCAGAATATATCGGATGACATTGTTGTATATGGCCGGAATAGACAGAAACACGACAAACGTCTAGAGGAAGTACTTGTGAGGATTCGAGAGAGGGCATTGACATTAAATAGAAGGAAGTGTAAAATCGGGCTCAGTGAAATACAGTTCATGGGTCACATGATATCTGGTCAAGTCATTGGGCCTACAGAAGAAATGGTCCGCGCGATAGTTAACGCGACACCACCAAAAAACTCATCAGAAGTGAGAAGTTTTCTAGGACTAGTGAACTTCAGTGGGCGTTATATTACCAACCTGGCAACAATTTCTGAACCGCTGAGACATCTCACCAAAAAGGGTGTATAATTTGTTTGGGGACAGGCCCAGCACACTAGTTCCATGAAATTAAAAGAACGCCTATCAAATACTGAGACATTAGGTAATTTCTCATTGGACAGTACAACAAGAGTGCCTCCTGCTGAGTTGATGTACGGATGAAAGCTGAGGACAAAGCTGCCACAAGTAGAACAGTTAGCGAGATGTCATATTGACGAGGAAGTACGAGATAGAGACACACAAGCAAAGTATCGCAACAAGTTATACACAGATATGCAACGTGGTGCAAGAGATTCACATCTTGAGGTTGGCAAGTCAGTACTTGTCAAACAAAAGCAGGCAGACAAGTTTTCCACACCATTCTG
>JAUMHH010203388.1:2555-13214 GCA_032359455.1 Chlamys rubida
GTAATGCTGACAATGAGTTTGTTCCCCAAACAGGTGCGTGTTTATGATAGAGACATTGGGTACTTCTATCTGTAATGATGACAATGAGTTTGTTCCCCAAACAGGTGCGTGTTTATGATAGAGACAGTAGATAACGCCGCTATTGGAACCGACAACATATCGGCCGTCCTTGACGACCTACTGGTTCACTACGACAAGAAACTGCGGCCCGGATTTGGAGGTAGGAACTCTTACAGTTTGTATGTGATACAAGAAACAATATGTCCTGAGTCGGTATAAACAATCCCTTATCTCTGTATATTCAATGGAAGTGGTTCCTATTTCTTTTGATAACGGATGTTCAGAGGAAGTGGTTCCTATTTCTTTTGATAACGGATGTTCAGAGTTATTCAGGAACTAACACAAGTATCATATCTCTATTTAATGGCATCACACATCGTGCAGTCAGTACATGTTAAGCTGTTTTTGTTCGTGGTTTTTTAGAATACATATAATAAGCAAAGTAGTAATAACATTTTGTCGCATCGTCAATATAAAAAGAAAAGAACATAATTTATTTTTTTAATCAGAAGACAAAACTGCAAACAAAAAACCGGCGACAACTCATACCTTTATTCATACGTAAAACTGCTCTTATTGAACTAAACAAATCTCACTGTCTCAGTGGGTTTTACGGTCTACATGGTATAGAAATGTGATTGATTCTATTTGAGCAGGCGATCCTCTGGAGGTCCAGATAGACATATTGCTCCGCTCTATGGGTCCGATATCCGAGAGAGATATGGTAAGTATGATCTGATCGAAAAAGATGTATTTCAAATTTATATCACAAGCAAGGAAAATCTAGACAGCAGCAGATATTGACCTGATGTTCTCACTTTACAACCTAACGAATATCGCTGAATGCCAATGTTAAATGTAAAAGCTATTTGCAGATTGACAGGTTTGATTAGAGGTTCCTCCTGGGTATTGAAAATATTCCTTACTTTTGGAAACTATGCATACTGTACCATTCATATAGACACTGTTCTCGAAGCATATTTTATCGGCTTAGCCTGATATAAAATAAGGTCAACAACACTCTACATTAAGATTTAATGCATGATAACCTTGTGTTAGTGTTGTAGGGACACAACCATATACATGTTTTGCATTGTGAGACTCGGCACACTTAAGGTACGTAATGCAAGGATATGGTATAGACTATTATATTTCATCAATACACACTTATTTTGCTTGAATTTCTTATCTTTTATTTTTTAAATTCCATAAAAATGAAATATCGAAGTATTATCTAAAACAAGTTTCATTTGAATATTTATATATCATTCGTCGTGATGGTTGTGTTTCCATTTTCAATTATAGTATGTTTTAATGACTCCGTTGTCCGCCTTGACCGGTCAAGTGAGTTATTTCGGGCGTTCTATATAAAAGCCATTGTGAAGATATCAATATCAACAACCATAATGATGCACGTGTCAGCGTTCCGACTCGTACAGAAACCTTAACGTTACTCGAGAGAAATGTTGACGCATTCTTAATGCTACATTTAACACGGGAAAATAATTTATTGAAAATGTAGCCAAGTGCGAAATGATATTGGTTTTACTTGTGAATAGTGGCAACAGGCAGGAAAAGCATTGGACTTCGATTTGGTGAGAGAAAGCCATCACTCCTCTTCTGATGGTAACTTCTCGCAAACCCATTTTTTGGAACAAAGGCGTAGTAAGAAGCCATCTTTTGAGTTGCGTATTTTCCTTCTGACTGCATATTTTATTTGATTAATTCTGTCTAGGGTCAGGCGAGGTATACTAACACCGGCATTGATAAATCAGTCAATAGGCCTGGCTCATATACACACTTACTTCTATTCATGAATATGACGGCGTAAAATGCTTGCCTTGTATATTGAATGGCGACTTGACTCATGCTTTCCTCCCCTTCTCAGCCTCTTTTTGAATGTCACATCGGATCATGATATTAAGAAACGAGGCATAAAGATAAAAATGGTTGCTTCATTTCCATGTATTGGTTTCGTCTAGTAACGAAATCGTATTCATAATTTATCCGTACAGTCTAGTGATTATATCCCTTGTGTGTATGATGCCAGCTTGTGACGTTTCATTTCAAACAAGGTGGGTGACGTAATGCCATGACCTTGTCGTCTGGTGACTACCCCCAAGTGTACCGTCGCTTAAGTGTGACGTTTCAGCTGAAGCAGGATAGCCGGCGCATTCCAAGACTTTATCGTCTGTTACTAGTTTTGATCCTTTACATTGTGTTGCTAATTGACTTAGGGAAATCTTGTCGCGGTACAAACGTCTTTGCAAAGTCAGATTAACAAGATAATAAAATGTTGCCAGATTGAAAAATGGGCTCTCAGACTCAATAAAATCGAAAGCAATGCTTCGGAACAAGCTCCGAGGAAACAAAGCAATTAGTCGTCTATATCAACAAGTCTTTTCCAAAAATAACCGTTATAGGTTTCCTCATTCTCGACTCATTGGATAAATGGCGAGGTGTTCGAAAAGGTTTGGTTACTTACTAGTAGATTACACCCTAGACGTTATATCATAGGTCAATCTTTAATTATGACGTCAATTAACTATGCTGTACGACGTCATCTTCCACTGTAACGTCATATGTTATGGCAACTGTTTCCCTAATCGGAAACAGGAATAATGTATGCCAAAGAGGAAACATAAGGTTTTCTAGATATAATATCTGAACGTTATGAAAGAAGAAGGCCCCTATACTCGTGATTAATAATTATCATATGTATCTAGCTTTCGTTATTTAATTTTCAAATGTTAAAGACACAAACCTTTTATCTCTATGAATTTGAAAATAAACTTATTCGTTTTAGATAATCATGATAACCAACCATCACTCGTTGGAAACCTCTATGTCACTGATATATCGTCCTTTATCTACTTAGCAAAACATAGAAGTACAACAAAATTATGAGCAGAGATAGGCAATTATCGCAAACTTTTTTAAACTGACATTGATCCTCCCGAGCTTTCTTGACAACACACTATAAGCTTACAAAATTAACAAAAATCAGTTTAATTGAAAATTGTATTAACCTGTAACCTATATGCAATAAATTGCCGAGTCTTAGAAAGCACAAAACAAAAGTGAAACGAAGTGTAATAAGTTTTAGGCAGTTTGAGAACTTTTAAACAAAACGTTATTATTCAATCTTAACTACACTTTCGGAGGAGGTGAATATAGCTTTCAAACCCTAGCTTAAAGATAATCACGAAACAAATTTAAAAATTCAAAAAAACTTAACAAGGGCCATCAAGGTGAATGATGTCCTGATAACACATCCTCTGATTACCTGGCTTCGCTCTCACACCACCTGACATATATTAATTCACCTGTTTACGTAGCCACACTTTGAAAAACAAGATGAATTGCATGTCATGGTCTTGAGAGAACTATCACTTCCCCAAGCTTCCTAACATGATGTTACGTGTTTAAGGTGTACACAATGGATATCTACTTCCGGCAAAGATGGATGGATGAACGCCTTGCAACGAATACCTCGATTGAGAATATATCAGTCAGTATCAAACTGCTGGAGAAGATCTGGTACCCCGACACTGTGTTCTTCAACGGGAGGAAGTCTTCTCTCCACCTTATTCCCACCCCCAACAGGTTCATACGGATAGGCAATAACGGGTCAATGTACCTGTCACAAAGGTGAGTCCCACATCAACAATTATAGAGGGATAATAAGCTATGGGTCCATATGTCTCTCTCAAAGGTAAATCCCGCGACAACAGGTCCATACTGACATGTATATATACGTACGGCAAACCCTATCAGTTTGTACTGATAAGTCACTACGATCAATGCATTTGTCATTTAGAAATATATCTCCTATATCAGAGCAAAGCTTCCCATTGACCCATGAGATGGTTTGACTCTTTACAGTGAGTCGTGCCTTTTTGCTTTTAACGTACATGTGTATTTGACATGTTTTGATTCTTTAAATTTTGCGAACGTTTTATTTGACTCCTGATATTACTAAATGTCTAGGGTCAAATGAAAGCTCTGATAAAACGATTGTACTGGTAAGATAAGGCGAATGTTTCTCTCATTAAGGTAGGTATATAGTTTAAATTATAATGTAACTCATTCACACTGATTGCGAAACAGTTTGTTCTTGGATCAAGGCAGGGTGTACCTAGAGTAGGTTGTGGTTTTTTTTTACAAACTCAAAATGAAGATTCAACCGCAATCACTTAGACGCTACTCTGTATATTGGTAAGATGATGATGCAATAGCTTACCAGGAATAAATTCGGAATTATCCGGTCCCCCCAAAAAACCTTCATCAATCCTTTCACACAATTGTATTACATGAACCTGGTGGCGAGTGTTGTATATAGAGCCACTTTATACTGTTGTAGATTGACGGTGCGAGCGATATGTCAGATGAAGCTGCAGAATTATCCCCTGGATTTCCAGATCTGTCCATTACACATAGGAAGTTGTGAGTATTACAATCCTATTAACTAATTTCCTGTGGATGATTTAGACGTAATAACCTTCTACTATTCCATCTATACGGGATACTGTGTTAAGGGACCAAGGCGACACCAGACCACCAGTGAAACAGCGCTGTTAAAACTCGGCATCATGTTATGACTATGAGAAAATGATATTAATAATAATAGTTTAACAAAAGCTGTCATAATTTCAAATGCATTCCTCAGTTTGACAACAACTGTCCGTGTCTTAGATACAGGAACAATACAACTACATATTAACTATTTATATATGAAAGAGTAATAGTTATTAATATATAAACAAATATGTAGCAAAATAAGTAGTCTTATAAGTATTTTATGTATATTGATATTGTAAATAGTTTCTCGGAAAGTGGTATCGAACATTTAATTGAAATACCTCCTAACATGTTAACATTGTGTATGTACCTTTCGGCGGTAGAACCAAGGAACCGTCAACCCTGACAACCCGTATCCACTACTTTAACAATTATGGACTTAAATAGAGGTGAGAACTTTGTTATATAGACCGGATAGAGTTATTTCGGCCGAGAACGCAGTCAAAGGTTCATATAACTCTATAAGGTTCATACACGTATAACAACGTTTGAACCGAAACCAAAGTCCTTAATTTGTATATTGCATACCATGCATTCAGATAACATGGGAAATAGTAAAAAGCAATGGGCTGTTTTCGGAACGAAACATGAGGATCTTAATTTAGAAACATGAGGTCGATATGGTCAAGTGCAACACAAAAATGAAACCTGGGTTCAATATGCTATATATAGGCGAACCTGAAACCAAGGTTTAGCCATATAGAATCAAGGAAAGTCAGACCGTATGTAATAGTTGTATTTAATCAATTCTGTCCGAGAAAATGAAATAACTGAAACTTAAAATAAACCAAAACTAATAAAACTAAAATTCGCAAAATAGTCATCATTTACATAACGAAAAGTGCACTGTGACAAAAACAGAAAATCAGACATAGACAAATTATTGCTGGAGTATTTTTTGTTTCTAAAATAAAATTCTAAATCTGTGAAGGAAAATCGTATTTCTTTGGAGGAATTTAACATGGAATCATTTGTAGTCATACTCCGAGAGCTGTAATAACTACTACCCTACACCCCCATGTCATAAATATTTGACAAGGTCGTAAAGATTGCACCTCTTGGCTGGTTTTAAGTAGGCTATTCACACAAGCCTTGAGTTTAATGGCAACTATTTGCTTTATGATTGGTGTTTATCGCTACACCCTCTGATAGAAATTGTATTTCAAATTTTATGTTCTGGCGGTAATTGCAATTCCAGTGTATAATTTTCTACCGTCAAATGGAATTGATTATTGAACTCATTTTAAAAGAACAGCCAAACAACATAGCAAGACGCATTGTCAATAAAAGTGTAAAAACACATAATTTTTAAAATGTCAGATTCCTTAGTGCTCCCGTGAGTGATAGAGGTTATGTGATAATGTCTTCCATGCGCACCTTTTCTTTCGTGTTAAAGAAACTATAGGCGTGTAGTTACATCTATCTAGAAAATTTAAAATAAAGCAACAACTGTCGTATTTTGTCTACGTTACGTAATAGTATATACCTCATTTGTGCTAAATTAGTTAATTACATTTTTTCCTCCTTTTGTGTTAAAGTAACCACTGATGACACTGCTTTTAATCTGTTGTGCTTAAGCGACTACTGTTGGAATCGCCGTCAAATTTTCTGTCATAGCAACCACCGTCGTAATCGCCTTCCACCTTTCTGTCATACCAACCACCGTCGTAATCGCCTTCCACCTTTCAGTCATACCAACTGCCGTCGTAATCGCCTTCCACCTTTCCGTCATACCACCTACCGGTGTAATCGCCTTCCACCTTTCCGTCATACCAACTATCGTTGTTTTCACCTTTAACCATTCTGTCATACCAACTACCGTTATAATCGCCTTTAACAATTCTGTCATACCAACTACCGTTATAATCGCCTTCCATCTTTCCGTCATACCAACTATCGTTGTTTTCGCCTTTAACCATTCTGTCATGCCAACTACCGTTGTAATCGCCTTCCACCTTTCCGTCATACCAACTATCGTTGTAATCGCCATGCACCTTTCTGTCATATAAACTACCGTTGTAATCGCCTTCCACCTTTCTGTCATACCAACTATCGTCGTAATCGCCGCCTCCCACCTTTCTGTCATACCAACTACCGTCGTAATCGCCTTCCACCTTTCTATCATACCAACTACCGTTGTAATCGCCTTCCACCTTTCCGTCATATAAACTAACGTTGTAATCGTCTTCCACCTTCATGCCAACTGCAGACGTAATGGCCTTCCACCTCTCTGTCTTAAAGTACCCTATCGTCCCGAATATAACGTCAATATATCTCCAAAACGTGTCTTTCAATTGTTGTTGTTATCGTTAAAAAACAAGCATTGGACTGATTTAAATGCAACTGAAAACTGTTCAATACCTATATCTATTTATAGTTATATATTGATATTTATTTTCGTATAAAATTCATATTGCTAATACAAATTTAGCATTATTTTAATTAAGTGCAGTGTTGAGCTTACTTGCTTTATGAAAAGAACATGTTGCTCCTAAGGAGTGCCAGTTGTACCAAAAATTAAAAATTATAACGTTACATATATGAAATGTTCGCGTCAATACTTTTGTCATGACATTCTCATGCAGCTGATATATGCTGCTAGTATAAACACACTATATTTACCCAAAATTAGTCTTGTATTGACATGATCTTGTAACCAGATGAGCAGTGAGGTTTAAGATGTTATCTCTACAACTCGTTTCCATATTGAACAAAGCGCGATATTAAGATTAATTTCCGCAAACATTCGATATAATGTAAAGAGGAACGGAAGTAGCCAATAACATATTTAGTACAAGTGTTATAAATAGAGATGTTTTAATTGGAAAAATATAATAGTATATGTTAATTTGGGATAATAAAGGACCTAGTCTTGATTCTATGGTCAATTTCCAATTGACTGTAGCTGAGATTCTTAACTTCCTGTCGGACGTCAGGACGTGGTTGGTATGAATCTCCTTCCGCCCGGTACCTGTCAGACGAAAGGTCGTGGTAGGTATAAAGCTCTTCCCATACCTGTCGGACGAAAGGTCGTGGTAGGTATGGAGCTCTTCCCATACCTGTCAGACGAAAGGTCGTGGTAGGTATTGAGGTCTTCCAATACCTGTCGGGTGAAGGAACGTGGTAGGTATGGAGCTCTTCTTATTCCTGTCGGACGTAAGGTCGTGGTAGGTATGGAGCTCTTCCCATACCTGTCAGACGAAAGGTCGTGGTAAGTATTGAGGTCTTCCAATACCTGTCGGGTGAAGGAACGTGGTAGGTATGGAGCTCTTCTTATTCCTGTCGGAGGTAAGGACGTGGTTGGTATGAATCTCCGTCCGTACCTGTCAGACAAAAGGTCGTGGTAGGTATAAAGCTCTTCCCATACCTGTCGGACGTGAGGACGTGGTAGGTATGGAGCTCTTCCTTTTCTTGTTGGGTGTAAGGTCGTGGTAGGTATAAAGCTCTTCCCATACCTGTCCGACGTGAGGACGTGGTAGGTATGGAGCTCTTCCTTTTCTTGTTGGGTGTAAGGACGCGGTTGGTATGAATCTCCTTCCGTACCTGTCGGACGAAAGGACGTGTACGGTATGGAGCTCCCCCATACCTGTCGGACGTATGGACGTGGTAGGTATGGAGCTCCCCCATACCTGTCGGACATAAGACCGTGGTAGGTATATGGAGCTCCCCCATACCTGTCGGACGTATGGACGCGGTAGGTATGGAGCTCCTCCCATACCTGTCGGACGCAAGGACGTGATTGGTATGAAGCTCCTCCCAACGCAGTGTGCGTGGTTTCAACTCAGACCAGCCAGCCATTTGGGAATACATCTAAATATACAGATTCAATCATGACGTAAACTATTTATTGTACATATAGTCTCTGTATTGAAACTAATGTTATCCGCGTGCGAGTAACTACCGTGTATTGGTCAGGAGTCGAGTCTGCGGTCTCTCCCCTATTGGAGGTTATTATTCATTGTATGCGCCTCGAGACACTTATTCCTTAGGTCTTAAGAGATGTATTCGACTAAGCACGCAACACAAGTACTGAGAACAATCACGTTTACAAATACCTTATTTAGTATTTATCAATGGCAATCGCCAGAGTAGATTGTTGTCTGTTCTAGATATCTCACGAAATCTCACGATCCAGCATTGATATCCACGCCAGTGCTTAAGTTTATAGAGAGACATCAAGATATCGCCCTATATATTTGAGATATATTCTCTTCAGTTTGAAACGCAATTCATATTGGTAAGTAAGTATGTAACAATTCATTCGATGAATGCGTCTTATCTATTAAGGTATTCTTGTGATAAATCCTATAACACAGTCGCACATTCTACAATACATCCTATAACATTATCACACATCTTATGATGAATCCCATAATACAGTCACGTATCCTTAAATACATCACGTACATTTTCATCCCACAATATACCGGTTTTTACAATCAAATACCCTGAAGACATCATAACAAAACATCCCATAATACTGTGTCTTATCAAACAATTCATCTTATGCTATCTATCGCAATACATCCCAAAATAGCATCATCTTTTACAAATCACATTCCATAATTCTATCATATTTCTACTTTTTGTTTATTATTATTGAGTGTGACATCCGATATCCAGGCGTCAAGTGCTCAAAAAATGTCGCGAACGCCAGATTACTGTCTCATCGTGAGAGCCTTCAAGATGGTCATACAATTGAGTTGATAGTTTTTTATGGTTAAGTGAGTGTAACCATCTTATAAGGGAAACTGAACCGTCACTGGATCACCATCAGGTGATTCACACAAACGTCATTCATGGTAAATGTATCTACAATAGAAAATTAAATATATTACTGGTAACATATATACCCAATGATGACTAGGGATTCTTAGAAATATCAAGTGGACGTCAAATTCGACAATATTGCCCCCAATGGTGTATTCAATCTTTTTTCAAAAACCGTGTTTTGTAAAGTGATATGCCTAATAACGTATGAGTCAGCTTCAAAACGAGGTTTTGGAATACGTAAGCAGACTTAAATATTCCTTCCGTCATCATTTAACAAGCATTAACACGTTCGCCGTATAGATAGTTGAAACAACGACATACTGTTTTAATGTAGAATAGCTTGCTGATTTGTACCGGTAATTCGGGAGCGTTTGTGTTCGGTATATGCTATATACAGGTATGTATACACATTTAATGTACTGAATCAACAACTCATGCATTTGTGTTGTGCACCATTGGAAAACTTATTGGGTTATCTCTTAAACTTGGTACATGTATAAGAAAATATCAATACATAATTTGTACATGAGGACATATATTCCTTGCATAATAATCTAATTTTGTATCGTTATCAAAATGCATTTCGTAGACGCATACAACTGTTGATTCTGTCGTTAAAAATCAATGTATGTTAAGGCCTTCCGAAATATGACGAAAATAAAACGCCGATAGAAACAGCCAATAAAACAAATTCGTGAATTATTCAAGGTCATTCTACAGATAACAATTATGACAAGAATGCAAAACGCGCTTATCACCAGAGAATACAAGACCTGGTATCGTCAAAGACGTAAATCGTCCTTGAATTATACCAAAAAAGGGGCAATTTTTACAGTTACATGTATGTACTTAGCTAGGCATAACTCGAGATATCTTCACATTCACAGCCATGTTATCAAATATCGATATAAACACCAGCGTCATCCCAAAGACGAAATGTTCGACAACGTCAACACACAAGATATATATCAAACAGTCAATACACAAGTAAAACATTGATCACATCATTACATTGTACCATGCAATGGCTCAACCTCAACAAAAAAGGGACATATTCCAAAAACATAAGGGTTAATATAAAACAGCATTAATAAACAAGAGTAAAACATATATCAGGCTTAAAACATAAATACTGTACAAAATAGACCATGACATAAACACACGAGTAGGCAAAATATATCACAACACCAGCACACAGGGGCAAAATATATCACAACACCAGCACACAGGGGCAAAATATATCAC
>JAUMHH010203410.1:0-13211 GCA_032359455.1 Chlamys rubida
CAGAAACAGGATCTACAAGAGTAGGTATAGATTGTGTAGTACCAGACGATTGCATTAACCTTTTGATGAGTCTCCAACACGCTTTAAATACTTTAAAGAACACCCAAGCGAATGACGCATGAGGGGCTGGACAATCAGCAAGTGGGAACCCTTGAATTGGATGTGAAAGAAAAAATGAGTGATAAGAATAGATGAAATGCGTAACAGAACATTCTAGAGTGCTCAAGCCTCTCGTCAGTCAAGTGTTAGCCGTCATCTTAGCTGATAGTGATTCAAGACAGACAATGGAATACCGGAGGAAGGTCAGCAGTAAACTTCAAATCAAGATAGCCTTAGATTTAGGGGATAGTACGTTGTTTTGAGATTACCCCTTAGTGTGTCAAATCGTTTGATATACGTTTGTCATAGAGGGAAATCCTATTGACAAACCTATAATGTGTGAGGGTTTCATACACCTGTTTCTGAAATGTAAATTTCTGTTTCTGAGAACCGAGAAGAATGTATTTGTCATTGGAATAACAAGCCTGAAGGATGTTACAAACAGTTAAATTTTCTTAAAACGGCGTATTGGCTTCAGCAAAGAAAATGTGTATCACTATATGGTCGACATGTAGTGTCTACAGTCAAGATATAGCCCTCTATACACGTCGACCGCAAAAGAATTGAGCAAAGGAGTAAAACCAATTTTCTCGAATATGTTTTGTAAACACTGTATTTTTTATTATTATTTTATTTTCCATACAACGGATAAAAATAAACTCACGGCCAATACAATTCATATGCACAGAGAAATGTCCCAGCTATTTATTTAAACGTTGATTCTGCAGTGACAACTATGCTACACGTGTATGGCGTGTCAAAGGTTGCAATATTCAATAATTTTATATTTAATTTCGAACCTAAATACAAAATTATTGAATATTGCAACGTTTGACACGCCTAACACGTGTGCTACATGTATATGGCTATGTTTTTCGTCACATCAAACACAGTCTTGACGCTGTTTTTACTTACTTTCTTTCTTGGGGTATTTCATGATGTACATGTATTTCACTTTGTAGTAATGTCACCTCGGTTCCCCCGTGCCTGTATACCATATACCGTTTTACGTCGACTTAGAGCTCTGAGCATGTTCTCAACTCTTAAGCATTAGTGCATAAATATATTTTTTAATGATAAAAGTTGCGTTGATAATCCTTATAATGGAAAAGAGAATTCTTCCCGGAACTTCCGCCGACGTCTCCGAGTTCGTTTGCGTTGCCGCGTTTTCATAGCCGATGTAAGTGGCAAATACACGAATTAGCTATACATTGTAATACAATATAGTAAATTATAATCGAATGTTTAGAGAAAAATAATAATAATAAAATAAAAGTTGTAAGTTGTGCGAAAGGAAACTACTATACCATGCCTCGTCTAAATATCAGCGTATCTGATTGGATTATATTGATCACATGACGGGGGAATAAAAAATCGTCTCTCCTCTCGCACTCGAGTTTCCCCAGTCATTTTTCTCTTATTCGAAGCCTCTATAGAAAAAGTGGAAAGAGCCGCCACAACATAAGCAAAAAACAGTGACGCATGAACCTGACCATATTTACTATTGCAATTCGTCAATAGGAATGCCAACAGACTGCTTGATAATTTTTTAACCAAACTCAACAACAACAAAACTTTGAGGTCAGGATTATGTTCTTCAAAATCCACATTCCAACAATTCCAATTCATGAGCGTTGAGTGTCACTCTGTCATGGGCGGATTGGTCGAGTGGTTAACACTCCGGCCTTCCACTCAGGCGGTCGGGGTTCGATCTCCGAAGTCGTCGTACGCATGGAAAATTCAGAGAAAGTGTTTTCTCCTGCCCACACAACTCCAACAACCCAGATGGAGTATAAACTGATCTGGGGTGAATGTTGTTGTATCTGTGATGTAGCATTCAAGTGAGGCGGCACTATAAATGATGCCGTTGGAAGCACGGTCCTACTACAAACAGAACACATTACATCTCCAGCACATGCACGCAGGCATACACACATAGGGATATATAATTAGCCAGGTTGATTAATGTATATATGCTAATTGTATTAATTATATATTTATGTACTGTAAAGCGCTTTAAAGTGGCTTATGTTAGCTAGATATTGCTCTATATCAAATATTGTATATCATTATTACTGTAACCCTTGTTAAAAGTTATCAGAATGGTACTTGTAGTAAGTATAATAGCTTGGTAGGCAACTAGCGATACAAATTGTTTATAATGATCCCCTTGACGTTTCAAAATCTAATAAAAACTACTTTTTAAAATGTCAGTTTCCTAATCCACTTATCCTTAAACATTATTTGGAATGCTTGTGACACAGACCATGGTTAGCTAGTATTTCGTCTTTCGTAACAATTATAAAAAAATGCTTATATAGGGATTCCTTAGTTATCAAGCAAGCGTTGTTCTTCTTTTAAGAGTATTTGCAGACATAGGTTCAATTATTAGTGATTTGTCTGCCGATACAGCTACACGCTTGTGATCAAGATCGTCGACTGCTGTCTGTGACATCGGGTCAAGAAATACAGACTTGTGTTTTTTATTGCGTTTTCAGATTGGATTTCAAGCAGCTAATTCTGGTTTGCAAATGATAAACCTGACATATTTTATCCATTCTGAAATTGTACGTAATCCAGTATGCTCTCCATTCCTCCATTACCTGGCATAGTCTTCCATAGAATCCATTAGTATCTTGAAAATCAGATTCCAATTAATAGTAGGGGTCTCTCTCTCTAAGTTATGTATTTATAGCTAGACGTGGTACTGTAGATTATGTGCATTTCGCAAATAAGCCTTTACTCACTAGCGATAATTGAAATTCGCGTTTAACTCATTATCTATGTATAATTGTTCACGTAATGCTTGTGTTACAGGAACAGAAAATGCACGACTAATCCGGGGGTTCGACCCGTGACCCTCCGAACTCTAAACAGGCGCCCTACCTATTGAGCTACCGGGTCGCTGACGATCGAACCAGTCCAGTTCCACTACATTACTCCACCCTCCTTTTTCCTAAGCCTGTGCCCCTAAAGACGCCGCTATTTACAACCAATTTTGGGCGCCTCCTTGCCAAGCATTCACCCAGTACTTGAAACAAGGGTTGGTCACAGGCACCAAATGCAAAAGGAGTGGAACAATGCACGACCAGTCCGGGGTTCGAAGCGGGGACCTTACGAACTCTAGACGGACGCTCTACCAATTGAGCTACCTGATTCGGGTATCCCCTTGCCAAGCATTCACTCGTCAGCACTTGAAACAAGGGTTGGTCTCAGGCACCGAATGTAACGGGACAATGCACGGCCAGACCGGGTTCGAACCCAGAACGCCTGGCTAAAGTTTTACTATTTTAACATAAAGCAATCGAAAGAACATGTATTACGATTAATCCATGCCCCCCCCCCCTCTAGACAAAATTTGGTATAAAGTTGCCTATAGTAAGGACTAGACCCGATTTCAGTTTGTGATGGTCCGCCAGCACAAGAGGTACAGGTAATCATACACACATTTTGGCAATGGTAGACCATTGAAACTGTTGCTCTAACCGACTTGGTCAAAAGAAGTGTCCTGTTGCAGTTGCGCTATAGTTTTATTATGGCAAAACGAATTTAAGGTGGGAGGGGTTATGTTGTATAAAAAACTATATTGGAATTAGTTAGTGTCCAGTTGCCTGTAGCGGGATAGGAACCCTAAATAGAACCATTCAAGCCCTCCAAAGGGTGAAGGTTTGTAATAAATACACTTTCAAATAGAAGAGTTGAACGTAATTTTGAAAATATATAAATATGTGAAAACAACACTGAAAACTAAACACAGTCAATGGACCATGAAATATAGGTCAAACTCAGCATCCGCAGCCAGAATGTGATGCAGGTTGTAATCTCGGCACATATCCAAGTATGTAACTTAATTAGTCGGTAGTAACTACTTCACATGAAGAATAATAAGAAAGTGATCTCATTTACCAAAGTCCTTTTAATCATATAAATTACATCAACTGGAATATTGTTTAACTCTCCTAAAAGATTTTAAAGTTTTATTAAAATTGGACGGATTCGGAAGAAATCCATGGTTGTTAAATAAACCTAGAATGTGTAGGCCTAACGTGAAAAAAATGTGGCATGTCACAGCTGTTTATTAGGATTTACAATGAGAATCCACATGCGGTTATACTATTTCAGTGAGACCCCTGGGCCCACTTGTATAAAACATCTCAACTCTTGAGATTTCCTCAAGTCTAAGATTTCCTATAGACAATACATTGCTTGAGATGTTTTATACAAGTGGGCCCTGTAGGTGACTAAATTAGCCGCGATGAATGTACAAAGGGAGACAACTCGTATTGTCCACCAGAGGGTGTAAATCTACATCCGGAAATATTTACATCAATGGCCGTCATGTTCACATGACTTGCATCTTATTTTCTTGACAGAGACTGCACAAGCTTGACTTTGCATATCGGTAATACATTAAACATACCTCAGAGGTAAGTTGATTTCCAACACCAAATGTGATAGGGTCGCATGGCGTCATCTAGGTCGTTCATTTGTCCAAGAGACACCATGTCAACATTGACAAAATAAGGAACTGGTCTGTACAGTAGTAGGTAGTTACACAATCATGTTCATATTGTTTCCTTGTATCAGTCAGTCGCCTTTTTATATATATGCTTTGTATGCCATACTGTATCATGCAATTATCGAAAACGTGTTGAGATTTTGACGTAGCCCAGTCGTCAATAGACTTGTGTTGTACATGGATGGGGCTTTCAGGAGCAGATAGGGTATGTTTTTGATCCCCTAAAATTATTTCTGACTCTTGGTTGTACAGGGAAATATCTATTTGACACTTTTTTGACCTTACAAACTTAAGAGAAAATGTCATTTGACCTCTGATATTATAATTATAAGTGATAATGTCAACTAAGCCTTTGTCTGAGATGCAGGTACACATATATCTCGTTAAAGTTGACACATACAAAATGTATGGATCAGTGCCAATATCATGATGCATCATATATGTTGAAAGCTATCCTGCATGTGTGTAGGATTAGTTGTTTCCTGGTTTACTTGTTTCCAGCAGCTGCGATCATCAGGAGATAGTTTCCACTGATGATTTCTGCTAGCGCTATAGGGCCACCCTAGCCTGTGGTCACCTTATTATTAGTTAAAGTACAATTTCATGGAAATGTCAAAATGTGAACATAATTTAATCGGAGGGTAAACTTCTTCTAGCCAAGTCCGTAACAAGCGACTAGATGGTTCATAATCATTGCAGTGACTTTCAATGTATACGGCCCAGCCCCTCATTAAAAAAGAACTTGCTAAAAAAGTCTTCTCATGCAGGTCCAGACAGCCATTATCCCCAGTGAGTATATCTATAGATCTACAACCATTACTTGTGCAGAGTGCAAGGTTATAATTAATTAAGACAACTAAGGGGATTATCATATACAGTATCATGCAGGTCCCTATATGTGGACACCAATATTAAGGATCCCTGCAGTCCCACTGTACGGTGAATTTTCCTATAATGCAGTGACCTCCCTTTAACTACCATCTGGCTATAACTGTAAAACATTTGGGCCAGGACACCTCTAGATCTGTTAACCAGGCCTAGGTAGCTCACTCAATACCAGTCTGAAATTCGGAGTTCAAATACAGGTACAGGTCTAGCTTACATTTTTTTTTTACCAAAACACTGTTTTTGATAACTTATTTTTCATTTCATCTTAATAACTTCTCATAAAAGTCCCACATGTATGGTTTTCTTTTAAGAAGTATTTTATCAAAGCTATAATGTCGGAAAAACAGTTTTCAATACTTAGTTACAGATTTTGGCAGTGGTACGTGAATCCTTAACGTAGTCAGGTGCATCCACGACGAGTGAATCCGGGGCTGCTGTTTTTGCTATTCCGATTCGCTACAAATTGATTACAAATTAAACGATATTTCTTTTAGTGGAATCATTGACAGTGGACTAGATGCATGGTTCGCTACCACAGCTTATATAGTTGTCTTAATAAATTGGCAGGTCCCAGCTGTGTTTTAAAACACCCATATTCTTGTTCTCTATATATAGCAATCACTAGAAAAGCAATGCACTTGAACTGAACTTAACTTTCACAAAACAAGACATATTAATTTTTGTATTCATGATTTTATCTTGGAATTAAAAAGTTGTTTTATCTCATTCTGTCTGAACACAACGGATGAGCGAAAGTTTTCCAATTTCAAATCAGGTAAGATTGTTATAATATCCCTGTTGTTAGTTTTGCATAAAAACCCTTCTTTTTTGTGCATTATGATTTGTGAATGTTGTATGCATTGTAATAGAAATATGTTTATGTATATCCACCATTTTTTTTTTTTTTTTATTATTTTCAATGTAGAAAAAGTTTTAACGAATACATTTTTTTTATCTGATACATCATTTAGTTTTATTTCCAGCATATTTATATAACTATATGAAGTAGTTTTATACTCTAAAATCCTTAACAACTAATTTTCCAATAAATAAAATATATATCAAGTTTTCTGTTTAACTTACATTTATTTAATCAAGTACTTTTGTGATGTTGGTTTAAAGGAAAAAAATCGTCAGGAAACAGAACAGCTCTCTCAATTTTCAAATGGGTTGTACCTGCAGAAGAAAACAAATGTTGTGTGTAATCATACATGTATGTAATGTTAATTATGATACAGTTTATGGACATACAATATATATATATAGCTCATCTGTATACTTCAAAATCAAGTTATTCCCAGTCGTTGCCCTTGAACAGAAGTTCTATTTTATTGTAGCTATATATTGCCCCATTGACATTCATATTGAAACCCTATTTAAAAAGGTTGCTATACAAAGTATGTTCCCTTACATTAATATTTATACAGAAAAGTTTGCGATTATATTTTATCACTTTAAAACATTGTAGATATACTGAAAGGTTGCATTGCTATATTACCATATTGATTAATTGCCACTGAATCTATAGAAACATATAGTACAATGAGATTCTCATTGAACCCACATATATAGTATATACCGGTAATAGTTTTACACCGCCAAATTCCGAAGTGTACATATATAGAGTTTGCATGCATATAATTACAAAAACACACCTATATTATAAGAAAATGTACTATCAGTTTATTGAAGATGACTTGTTCCCCAAAACTCCCTTCCTTGATCATGATATCCCGTTACTCATGTAGCACACATGTACATAATATTATTATGTAGTGAACACATACATGCACCATCCCTGTGTAATCAGTAACTTTGTTATGTATTTTTACCAGCATATTAAAAACCATGTCTTCAAAATAAAACCTATACACGCACAGTGATATTGAATATACTGGAAACCCTAAACCATGTAATTACTTCTAGATCTAAATTTAGATGAACTAGATGAAATCTGCTCTATTGATTAAAATCTATGTAAAAATATGAAGAAAAACCAAAAGATTTGCCTATCAGATCATTGTTTCATGATCATGTATTCCCTCTTTTTCCACAAAAATTATTACTGGAAAAAAAAAATCGCGAAAAATGGCTTTTATGGTTCCGGTCATCAGTGCAATAGATTTGCTATGTAGCCTGTCACCATTGAATCATGTTTACTTCAATGGGTCATGATATCTGAATGTACTGTTGACAGTTGGCAATGTAAACAGGCTTGATCCATGTTATTGTGAATCTATTCATTCAAAAAGTTCTAGTCTATAGTTACATTAACAAGATCTGTTAATGATTAAATGATTCAAAATATTGCAAATTCATCTTGGCATGGATTTGAATTCTTCCACAAAAATTCGAAAATTATACTGCAAAGAATCAAAGCTGTCTACATCTAACAAAGTGACATATTGGAAAGCTACTTAAACATTAACAGTGTTTGGTCTGTTGAATTGATTATATTAAATCACTTTGTCAATGTCTTGCATACTTCAAGTTTTGTTCCTGTAGAACTTTAAGGGATACTTCATGAGGTCACCAAAATATTAAGGCCACACTAGACTTCTTAGACTGGCCACCGTCTCTAGAATATTGAATTATTAAGAAAAAAGTTTAACTCAAAAAAATCACTTGGATGTCTGATCCTAAGTTCTAAACTAGGGGGAGATAAGCTAGTAGTAAAATGCAGCTGAGAAATTGTTCATAAAAACATAGTGGCAGGTTGTAGCCAGTCTATAGACTTCTGTATACCTAACTGTACAATTGGCCATTTGCTTTTGGAAAATCAAAGAACCACTCGTTAATCACACAGTGATCAATGGCTTTCTGCAACCACTTCAGGAACGCTATAGCTATGTGGAAAAACAGGCTTTTGATGAATAACATATAGTAACTCATGTAAAATGTAATTCTTCAATATGAAGAATGACCATGAGGAATAACATTAAAAATAGGTTTGAAAAAAAGTAGCCTACATAAACTGCTATTTATATCAAGATAATTACTATATTTAACTCATTCACCCCTAAATATTTTAAATGGACTTGCCCACTCCTTGAATTGGTAAGGTTCAAATGCAACTTTAGGGATGAATGTGTTAAATTTAGTAGCCTTACAAAATCTATTGTAATACCGGATAGCCTCTTGATCAACGATCAATTCAGGTAAATCCTGAATGCTCTGTGTTGTACAAGTATTTACTGTATCATGCTGTCACATTATACTATATACAATTACATTGTAGGTAGGTTATTTGTATTGTTTACATTTCATGATGTTTATTACAAATCTCTTGAAATTTTATATGCACCAGCTGCTTTGTGTGACCTGTATGTACACTTTAGATTGTAAAAAATATTTGATGTTGTGATATATCTAATTACATGTATAGTTATTACATACAAGTTTTCACAGATCTTTTGCACCAATTTGTGTTTTGCCTTAAAACTTTAAACTTTCATTTCAATATATTTGTCTAGATCTCCCTTAACTTTGGACCTCCAATTTTTACCATAATTCTTTTTTTTTACGTTTGGTATAGCAGAATATCCCAAAATCTTGTTTTTTGCATGAATTCTATTAATTCATTGCATATACAGAGCAATAACAATTTACACACAGATTTTGTCAAAAAGGGGCTAATGTAAATACTTTATAGTTCGAAAATGAAACCATAAAAACACTCATTGATATCAACAGCTGGACACATTTGATATGATGTCGTTATGGTTAAACTTTTTAATTTATTATATTAATCTGTTCACAAATCATTTGTATGCCGAAAAAAATAATTGTACATGTAGATGTTTCTGATTTCTCAGCCCACCATCTTCATTTTTGTTTAGATTACTGTTTAGAACTATTTCATTTCCATATTTGTTGATTTGCTGTGTATCAATGTCAATTGTTTTTAATATTAATTACTTAATGCTGTTAATGCTTTATTACTGTGACATGCACATTTCCGCGTGTGAAAAAAATGTAAAATGTATTTTATGCATGGATTGTTGGATATCTTTAAATTATTTAATGACAAATTATTAAAGTAAACAAGATAAGACTAAGGGAGATAACTTTGACACAAATATAGGTATAACGTGTAAGGTAACTGGTAAACGTCCTTGAGATGTTCCTGAATATTTATGGAGTTGATGAGAGCTTAGAGCCGATCTGTTGTACTGAAGTAACAAACTAACCCTTTCACCCCTATGTAACTTCAGTAGACTCTACCATGCATTGGTATGGATGAGTCCATTATGGTCTACAGTGGTGAAAGGGTTAAGGGTGTAGGGTGGGTGTGGTTTATAACAAAATATTACTACAAATAAGTGACACTGTGATAAACAGAGTCTGATGAGGCAGACTTAAATCTTGATTATGCAAAGAACATGTCTACTTGTATTTTCATATACCTGGGTATATAACGTAAATTAACTAAATCATTAAACTACGTACAACGTATGTATATATGCATGGTATATGCTGTATTTTGATATTTTTTTAAGAACAATTTTCTTCAGTGCTAATTATTTTTTCTTTCTAATTTTCAGACTCCTCTATGCATATAGAAGTGCTAGGCCCCTATAGGTGGTCAGCAGACCCAACCTTGACCTTCATTACAAAGATACGATGCTGTAGTATTAGGGGGGAGAACTGGTGAGGCATGGATGTCGACTCCTTTAGTGAGAGTGATTTCCTCCTTTTAGAGAATCACATGGATGGTGGAGCAAAGTTCTTGGGTAGCGGAGCTAACGGCACTGCAGACTCTCGGACAGATAGACGACCGGACCATGGTCAGCGCAGTGTGAGCAGCACTGACGATGAACTGTTGGACATCCGCACTGACCGCTTAGGATCTGACCGTTACGAGACACTTGGCTACATGAATGCCGACTATGATGAAGACGAGGAGGGGAAGGTTCAGACAAGTAAGTCTATTTTGTAGTTTTGTAGTTTTGTGAATATCTTTCATATATATAACTCATTCACCCCTGAAATTTCATAATGAACTACTCCAACCTTTGAATTGGGAGAGTTCAAATGTGTCTTCAGGGGTGAATGAGTTAACGATCAGGGTACAAGGATTATTGAAAATTCCCATTATACAATGTATTGCAATAAGAATATAGGTCAGACAAGAAGACTGTTCAAAATACGTCTGCAGGCTAATAATAATCTGAATGTGGAATGGTAAGCCCCAGGGCCCTCATCCACACTGTTGTTAATGCCCCCTTCATATTCAGTGACTTTTCCATCCCTTTAATTGGTACGACCTCTTGGATCAGATTTTATATTCATCTCCGTTTCTCTGATACAACAATTAGTCCCAGCTGGTATCAAACTTTATATGCAAATACATCTTCAGGAGTACCACTCCAATATAATATCAAATGTAGGTCACTCCAACTTTTGTTACACTTCACTGCCTTCAGTTAGACTTTGCGTTTATATATTTATATATATTGCTCCATTTGAGGAGTTAGACTAAGCTTTTAGCTGTGTTTCCCTGATTTTGCCCCATAGCCATCAAACTTTATACAGAGACTTCTTTAGGATTCCTACAACATGTAGGTCACATGTACAGTGACCTATATCTGCTTTGCCAAATATTTGTTGTGTTTTACAAAGATTTTCTAGTGTTTTGTTATAAAGATTGCTCTTTATGAAGTTAATTAAGAAGTATTTATAAGTCACTGACCAAGATATATAAAGGGACAACTGTATTTTAACCCAGTCATGTGAAGCTATAGACCATGCACAGGCATGACTGATCATGACTGCTGTGTATTGTCATCTTTTGGGTCATGATCATGAGACAAACATAAACAGATAATGAGTGTGACCTACCAAAATTTAATTATAAGGCCACAACTTTGATGTGTATTTTACTATTTAACAGGTAAAACATTTTCTTCAACATTTATCTTGTAATTAGTAGTGTAAATATATGAGTTTCCACAGACCAGGGGGAGTGACCCTAATGAGTGTCTGTAGCACCAGATCACCAGGAAATGGGATGTGGTACAGTGTGGTTCTATCAAACAGTCATGGTGTTACAACTATCAATTTAGTACTCTATGTTCACAAATGTAGTTGTTTGTAATTCATACATGTAGGTAAAAAATGAACCAAACTTAACTGTTGTATATATCTACATAAAAAATCTTTCTATATATAGAATTTCTTAAATATCATAGGTACAAATATTGTATTATCCCAGACCCAGAGCTTGACATAATACTTGTGCCTGAGTACCGAGCATTCAAATTTAGGCTAAAGTCTTGTGATCCTCTGGGGGCAGGATTTTTTGTCATGCGAGACATGACATTAATTAGATCCTGATGTCAAATATCAAACTGCAGATTAATCCTGCTAGTTCAATGCAGCGTTATTTCCTAATTGTTTTACTTTAACAGAATTAACCAATAGGAAATGAAACAGTTTTCCTGTTTAATAACAAATATGTTTCACTTGTTTATACATGTATAAGGAAGTATCAATATACATGTACAAACCAATATTTTCACTCATGCTTTGCACTCATGAAATGTATTGTTATTCTACCGTACACCTGAAACAGGAATCCATGAATATATATCAATATAAATATCCTCAATATATTAGGGGAGGTGAAATATCGGAGAATAATCAGAACATACGTACCTGCGTACACTTCAGGTGACTCCTTGCATTGCCTTTACTAGTGGTTGATCGTGAGAATTTAATATACTATAGAGTCTGCTTACCAAAACACTGACTAATTACCTTATAATATGTCGGTGGACAAACTTTATCTATACACTGTTACTCCAGTATACATACCATATAGTCCAGGTATTTCTATATATCTGATTTGTGTGACCTGTGCTGCGCCGTGATTTCTATAGCTCCTGATCTACAAGAAGCTTATCTATTTAAAAACCATTCTGAAACACCCTGACCCGTATTGTGTACTTTAATCTTGCAAAATGTATACAAATTGTATGCATTCGTACAAAGGACTATTTCAATCCATTGAACGGGGATCTTTTGTTCTACAATATACCGTATACATTTTACGTACCTGACTATATACCATATAACGTATATGTAAATGAGCAGTTCTACACATTGTATACATATGTATGAACCGGTGCACTGGACACTTTGAAGAAGTCTAAACTATGGTTCATGTGTTACTAAGGTTTTAAATCAGAGCGAATAATTCGTCTTCATTGAGAAATTTTGAGATATGGAGTATTACGTTTCAAATGGACAACTTTCTTGAAGATTTAAAATGACTGGGATTTAAATCTGGTGCATGGATTGGATTTTAAATTCCGAATTTGTTCACAGAGGATTTCAAATATCCAGAAGGAGAATTATAGCTTTATATACTAATCATCAATCAAGTCTTAATCAAAATGGCGAAAAGACTAATGTCTTCAACATCAATAGAAAGTGTAAGAATGGATGTGTTAGACTACTTCAGTGACAAAGGAGACTATCTAATGGATAGTGGCAGTGACGAAGGGGATGGCGAGAAGGACCCCTTCCTCAGCAGTAAGTTCATAAGGCTGACCTTCACAGTTATTACATGTATGTGGGGGTAGGGGGATTGATGAAGGGGATGGCGAGGGGGACCCGTCCTCAACAGTAAGTTCATAAGCTTAAGGCTGACCTTCACAGTTATTACATGTATATGTGGGGGGGTGGGGGGAATTGATGAAGG
>JAUMHH010203421.1:0-28547 GCA_032359455.1 Chlamys rubida
GGTACACATGCATGCACACTTAAGTATTTACATAAATATACAATTTTATAAGCAATTAAACCAGAAAATAGCATAAAAACTTCGAAATTACGTTGGAAAATCCCATTCAAAATGGCGTGCAGCCTTGTTGTCAAGCGTGACGTCATTAGAATTTGGCACTAATTATTACGCTTCTGACTCCAGCCCTATTTTAATGCATTATACATTTTTCTTGTTTTATGCTTTAAAAATGTAATAAATAGAAAATTTAATAGTGTCTTCAGTAATGACAAATATATTAGCCACACTCGTGAAATATATTTGTTATTACTGAAGACACCATTAAATATCCTCTATATAATATATTAATTTAACTGTACCATGTTACAGACTGACCACTCTAGTAACAACATCCTCTGAAAAACTTATTTTCAGGAATGAATTAAGTTACTTGAATGCAGATGACAAAGATTTTCAATAAAAAATAATAGTGACCTTGACCTTGGCACCCTGAAACACAAACTCATTTGAAGTACGTACTATTTCAAATACTTAAATACTATCTTTTTATCCTAAATTTCCACTAATAATTTTTTTTAAAAAAAACTTTCACTGTATATATACTAATAATCACGCCTCTATGCAGTCACCATATACGTAATCATCATTATTGATGGAGTGTATGTATTTAAAGAAGAAATACTTGACCTATAAATCTTCCTTTTTTCTTCTCAAAATCCATGCTCAATTTTATGAAGATATGCTAGAGTGATGCCAAAAATATCTGTAAATAATAACAGTGACCTCAACCTTTGAATGTAATACTAAAGCCCTTCGCAACCTCATTGCCTGGGGATAATTGGAAGTTTACTAAACATATTGCCACTTAAATTGTACCATTTCTATACCAGTCCCTCTAAGAAAATCAATGGTTTTTAAGTAAGAGTTATTTCCCCTGTTTAACAAATACTAATATATTGATACAAGTTTTTAAAAGTAAAATCATAATAAAGTCCTCTTTGCTTAATTTAAATACTTAATATACATTATTCATGAGTAAAATAAAATGTTAATTACTGTGAATTTACAACAGTGTTTGTATAAAATAATTAACTGTATTAAGCAAATAACTTGAAAACTAAACGCTGCATTTTTGACCAGGTTTTAGAACCTTATCAATTAAGTAAACAATTTAGCACTAAACAATTCTCACTAAAGCTTAGTTTATCGGTACTCGCATACAATTTGAATACAACAGTGAACACACCGACACACTGTCAGAGACATTATATAGGTCTGAGATAGTGATGAGTTCCTATATTAACTCTATCACACGGACACACTGTCAGAGGCATATATAGGTCTGAGATAGTTAATTATCCATAATTATGCCGTCATTTATTGATAGTGTGTTATACTAGCAAGTTACAGACCAGATGTTACTACTCCAGGCCTTAAAGACCTAGAAAATGGGTCAAGGTCATTTATTTGAACAAACATAGTAGCCTTTTATCCAAGCACACTCCGGGGCCAGGCCAAATATCATCATCTTAGACCTATTGGTTGAATTAATATATTTTTACAACAATTATAAAATAAGTATTTTATCAACTTTTATTCATTTCTCCTGTTTGTCCCAATGATTCAGAAGATGTTGTTTGAACAGAGAAGAGGCCCATGGACCAGAGTTGGTGGTCACCTGGTTTGCAATTCAGCTTTATTCCCCTTGTTGTGGCATGATGTGGAAATTATCATGTATACCAATCAAGAGAACTTATGATACATTTAATTCAAATACAGCAACTGAATTTGCTGACAAAGTAATGTTGGGGAGTGACCAACCTGTATCAATGTAGCCGAACTAGACTGAGTCATGTGCTGGCGACCAGGTAGCTCAATTGGTGGAGCATCTGTTTAGACTTTGGAAAGTCCTCTGTTCAAATCCTGGTATGTCCATGCATTCTCTTTACTCTCCTGTTACAGTGATGCCTATGACATACCCCTTGTTTCAAGAATTGGGTATATGCTTGGTAAGGGGATACCCGAACCCGAGTTGTAAATAGTGTTGACTTTTGGGGCGAAGTCTTAGAAAAAGGAATGTAGCGGAACTGGACCGTGATGTTCACTGGCGACCTGGAACCTCAATTGGTAGAGCATATCTGTCAAGAGTTTGAGAGGCTCTGGGTTCAAATCCCGGTCTGGCCATGCATTTCTTTCTCCTGTCACACACATATATAACTTGCAACCCTCAGAAAGCAAAGACTTCATAAGTCTTATCTGATCTTACTATACATACTGTATAGAAAATGTGTAAGCGTTGACTACATACTGAAGTGTGGTTGCATGATGACAGAGAGCGTGGAAGTAGGTGAAGGATGACAAATGGAACCATTATAAACATGTACTGTTGATCTCACATCACATGCTTATGAATAAAGCAATTTCAATCTACTGCAGCAGCTTTCTGACAGAATATCAATGACCAGCCCGAGATGATGATGTTTTTGTTCCATCATTGTTGTTAGAACTGAGACAGATGATGTTTTATCTCACGGTCCTCATCAGATCACTTCACTAGTGATGAATTGCATACCAAAACAGACACGAATATTTCACAATGCCCTGCTGCAGCTACCGTACTTGCACCATCAAAATCACAAAGATTTGCATGTCATACATGTCAGAATTTGTCATGCACAGAGAATCATAATATAAATTCAAATAAGTTGTGTTGTTTTAGCTAGAAGCTGTTTCCAAGATGCGAAGGCAATCAAGTTTTCATCTTTTTATGTATCTATACATTTTTTAACATGGACACTTTTCCATATCAGAAATATTTTTTTTTAACTTTTACTTATTATCATAGAAACAGAATCATACTCATGTAGATTTAACTTTGTCACATTACGTTATGATTAAAAACAGATATTAGCAGTCTTGGAAAATAAAGACAAAATTCTAGCTACTATACTTAAGTTAACATTTTATATCTAGTTGACACGTTAATGTGTTTTTGTAAATTTCATGTGCATGAAAAAAGTACCACCATTTATAGAAAACACTACTTTAAGATACTTTTTGGTATCCTTTTTAATTCACACTATACTAGTGTATATTCTGTCAATTTTTATTCTTTGCTATATTAGCATTGTATGTATAATCCACTTTATAGTGTTTTAATCCTAAGTCCTAAATGTAAGTAATTCTTGTGTAATATACAATTCTGAATACTACACTTATCTGTGATCACATTGAATGCTTTTCATATATTAACACTATTTTTATATATTTATTGTTCCAAAAGGGTCATATCCCGGGGGCCTTTGTAGGTAGGGGACTGCCAATCACTTAGAATCCTGGGATACGTATACTTTCTTTTTCTGTGATGATTATTACTGGTTTTTTTTTATTAATATATGTGATTATCTCCCTTTACAAGTAATATAATATGTTATTGTTATTTTACATATGTTTGTCGCAATAATAGCTCTCAAGAGCTTAAGTTCTTTGTTTACCTGTATGCGACGTTAAATAAAGATTCTTGTATTTGTATCTTGTATATATCTTGAAGCAGTTGGTGTTAACATCAGCCATTAAGATTACATATGTTTTCTGTGGTGTACCACATAATGATAACATGTTAACTTTATATTGACTCCTCAGTTTTACTTTCACTTTTTCTAATTTCCTCATAAAAATATCACAGCATCTAATTACATAGTGTTACATTCTACAGCATCTAAAATCGAAGGAAGATACATCCCTAGATTTTGCATTTTCGAACCAATTTTAATTCTCGATGACAGCAGTCTTATTTGCTTCAAGCAAGGCATACATCAATAATGACAAAATTTACAGCTGAAAAATAGCAAAATCCAATACACGGACTAATAAATGCATGTATACATGTATTACAGCATCGTTGTAGGACACTCCCTAAGGCTTACTTTATTGATATGTGATTTAAAAACACCAGTACAGGAATGGCCTAAATCAAAAGTACATTCCTGCATCAATCTGTACTCCTTGTGAAAGTTGATTCCATGCTAAACAGTGTCACTTTTTTTTAATTTGTGACAGCAGAATTTTCAACATAGTTAAAAGTTATTGGATTTGAAGGGAAAAAAAGAACACACATTAATTTTTTAAAAGCACATATAGTACACCATGTGGAAATGTTGTTGCCCTAAAATTACGCTTGGAGCCGACGGAAAAACTACAAACCTCGTAAACAGTGATTACAGTACACTCTGCCGCTGGAGCTAGCCATTAGACAGGGAACCGACGACAACTTCTTCGGAACATTCACAGTTAGACAGGGAACTGACGACAACTTCTTCGGAACATTCACAGTTAGACAGGGAACTGACGACAACTTCTTCGGAACATTCACAGTGGCTAATTAGAAATTTAAAATTAAAAAGGATATCATTTGGACAAAGTTGACAGATTGCTGTCAGTGTAGCCATACAAAAATCATGTTACTTTAATTCAGAGACATCGAAATGATTCTTCACCAGTACAAGTACACTTTTGAATCAACAAGTACATGTACTATCATCTATTGAAAGTTTTATTGTGTACTTTTGGTGCAAGCAACCTCACTGATGACTTCACGTATCGGACAATTTGTGTTCTTTAAGAGTCAGACATTGTGGAACTATGCTCACAGAGATCCGTTAGAGGCAGACAGGTTCTAAGGAACCAATAGGCTAATGTCAGTAATGTGTGAACATTTGTACAGAATTCCGCACCACATCCACCTGCCGAGCTGATAGTAATTCTGACTTGTCCTAACATGGCTAACCTGACATCTCTCTCCATCTCCTCGGGCATCTGGTAGAGTACACAGGCACTCTAGAATTCTAGTTTTCTTGACTCCCGATATATTTTACTTGTGATTAAATGCTCAAAGGGTGATAAATGTATTGGGCTGAATTCCAAAAGTTATAGATGCTCTACTTGTGAAAATGGGTAATATCCAAACATCACTGTCACCAGTAAAACGTATTTAATATGAATGGGTGGGCTTATTAGTTATTACTGAGTGAAGGTACATCACCTGACATAAAGCCATACTCCATCTTTAAAACCATAGTACATATTTTGTTGTATAATTAAGGGATAACCAGGATTATTTTTGGGTTTTTACAATATATACTAAAAAAACTTTTTTAACTCCGTAAAGCAGTTGATGCACAAAAAAAGTGTTTTTGGTATATATATATACTATATAACCCCCCTTTATGATTTATTTTTAAAAGAAAGACAACACTTTTTACTTAACCCTTTAACCACTGTAGACAAAAATAAACTTATCCATTTCAATGAATGGTAGAGTTTAAATAAAGTTACATAGGGGTGAAAGGGTTAAAGATAAAAATTTATTTATTTCTAATAATAAAAAAAATATTTTGTACTATATTGATTTCTCTGTAGCAGAGTTTATATATGTTTTGTTACGGATCATACTTTCTAACTTAAAGCATCAATTTTAAGTGTCAAACTCAAAGCTTTAATTGTTGTTGAGGATCTGGGTATAAGTAGAAACGTGTAACCCTCTATAATTGAGTTACATTACATTGTCTTCAACAGACAGCGTTTGTGTTGTCATCAATTAGTGGAATCAACTCACAGAGGCAATTCAATTCTCTAAAGCCACAAGTTTAATGAGATTTTCAAAATCATCACAAATGAATGAGAGTAATTAAACTTTTTAAACTGGTGATTAAATGTTAAAAGGATATTCAAAATTTTATGTGTTTTCTTCTAATGTTTTTACAGATATTAATTCAGAAATAATTTTGACTTAAAAAAAATCAGCACATGATGGGAATATTTGAGATAATGAATTGATGGATTATTGGTAATATCACCAGTCTTTGAAAACCAATCTGCTTCAGCTGGCATATTTAAACATCAAAATGATTTGATACTGTCTGAGGATGAAATGAGTAATAACTAAAATAATCAAATGTTTAAATAGATTACACAACACGTATTGCCAATAACAGATATGACAGATGTATGGAGTGGTGCTTTTAGCACTATATCTGTTAGGTTTTAACACTAATCTATTAATACGGAGAGATCCATGTATATATATTTGCAGGACACTTAAAGCTGCAGGGTTTTACAGAGAACTGATTAATTCAATGTGTATTTAAATCTCAAACATCGTTGGAAATACGATTTTTTTTTCAAACCAGAACAGAAATAAACAACTGGGAAGTTGAATTTGCACAGAAATAAACAACATTTGATGCCCCAATGAAGTGTTTTATCTGAAACAACAGACTGTAATATTAATAGTACTCATCTTAATTATACTGCATCTGTGACAATTTTTTAATTGATGTTTTTGAGTGCAATGCAAAGCTAATGCCAGCTTTTCCTTGATTGAATAATGCCCGTTAAATGGACAACATTGAATTATTTACACATTGATATTTGGTTAGCACCTTCTGTAGGCTGGTCCTGATGCAGGTTTCAGAGAGACATTTGTTACTTTAACCCATTTACCCCTGAAATTTCATAATGAACTATTCCAACCTTTGAATTAGAAGGGGTAAATGAGTTAAATACAAATAGAACAGATGAGCAGCAACATTGCTGGATTCTGTTTAAAAACTGTAATATTCAATTTAAAGCCATTGTTTTTTGTTGAAAATACAGTATTTGGTTCCTAGAATTTGATTTGATTATTGATCACAAAGGAATGATTGGTCGTCAACATTTACCATAATACATTATGTGTATCTGTCCGACGTACTGCACGGTAGTTTTTCCTTTATTCAGTAACCTCCCCTTTACTTCTGTTTTTATTAACCTGCCATTTGGCGGAGTTTCTTACTTGGACAACAGATTGCTAACCGTTCTAAATATAATAAAAATTTAATCAATTTTAATTTCATTATAAACAGCTATTATTGGGGAAGGGGGGGGGTATCCTGTTCCCAGTTCCCAGTTTCCACCTCAATTTTTAGCTGCCGTGTGGTTGAAGTCATTGGCCATCATATGCCTTACATTTAAAGTATCATCATTATAGGTGAGGATTAAAACCAGATATTGAACCTTATATTCCTTGAGTTTGCCTTCTATTTGATAATAAAAATTATTTCTTATAATAATTTAAGTTATCACAATGAAGACTTAATGAATACCTGTGTTAATAAATTACATGATTTAGCATTTGAGTTATTTCCCTTAGTCTGGTAGACTTTCGTTTATAGAGTTATCCTCCTTATTGGTGCCATCTTACAACCTTTGTAAATCACTGAAGCGAAAATCCCAACCCTCCCACCCATTTTCTTGTGTCTTCATATTTCTGCTGCACTCTTTTCTTTTCCTTGTATATTTGAAGTTCACCCCTCGGAAATTGTCAAGGCTTCAACACATGGTTGAAGAATTGGCAGATTTTCTTACTTGGACAACAGATTGCTAACCATTCTAAATCTAATGAATATTCAGAACACTTTTGTTGACCAGGTAGCTCAGTCAGTCAGAGCAATAGTGTATCAGTCTAAAGTCCGGGGTTCGAATCCCGGTCTAGTCCCGCTGATTTTTTAAACACACAGAATACTGTTGTTTCTCGTAAAAGTCCCGCAAGCTATGGTTTTCTTTTCAGAAATGATTTATTAAAGCTTTTATCATGCTGGAAAAAATGTTACAGGACAGGAAAAAAGCATGACCAGACCGAGGTTCAAACCCTGGACCTTCCAAACTCTAAATGGACGCTCTACCAATTGAGCTACCTGGTCTCTGACGTTCGACACAAAAACAAATTCCTACACTTAGTTACAGTTTTTGGAAGTGGTACTAGGATCCTTAATACAATTTCATTTTACTTGATTGGTGAGTTGACATGTTTTGTTTTGTTATAGCTTGAACAAGTTAAAGTTTTGTTAAAGCCTGAAGGTAAAACATTCCAAGAATTCCATGAAAGTGGATGTGTCATCTGCCCCTGCTGGTAGCCACTTTGATTTTCAGACTTCAGTCAAAATTGAACTTGAGCAGGTAATTGATATTATGTGTTACTAGGTCATATCAGTTAGCCATAGAGTTTGCTACTAATACTTCACCATATAATTAGTTACTGAGCATTATACACAAAACAATTGTCGACTTTGTAGATTAGTAAATTGAATATAAATTAAGCTTTATACTTTTTGTGGATTCTCTTTATTCTTATACCTGTGTTACTTTGTGCATAGTGAATCTTATCAGTATATGAAGCATTTCATCAAATATATTAAATATGAATATACAAAGAACTCATAAAGATTTATATCATATCCTTGCCATCATTCAAGTTTAAACATAGAAATAGAACATAAACTTTTGATATTTTGAAACATTTTCTTAACAAGTTTCTATTTTCTTAACAATTAAGTTTCTTAAGTCTGAACATTTTACTAAGGTATTATGGATAAAACGACTTTTTGTTTGTCCCTGAAACAAAAAGGTATCAAGTTTTTCACCAAACTACAAGTATGTTAGTTGTGGAACTTGTGAAGCTCTTAATCTGTGGTAAGAGCTTTTGCTTTCTTTAAATTTCTAACTCACTGGTCTTTACAGAGATCATACAGTTTACCATATGGCTGAGTACCACTGATCCCTATGTCTGTTTATGGCTGAGTACCAATGATATATAACATACTGTCCTAAGTACATCCCTATGTCTGTTTGTTGCCACAGACATGATACACAGCTGAGCATGCCTATGATGTAAAGAAACAATTTGGTGTGAATTCAAATAATCTTGTCCAGACAATCGAATCAATTTGTTTGTCTGCTTCACATACTATTTCACAATTAACCACCAACGTTGGCATCTAAGGATCCGTTTTTGACACCTACTTGTGCTCCATCCCATACCACTAAAGAAGAAGTCATCATCTGTTGGTAACTTCATAACTTCACATTTTAGTACCATACATTAATATTCTGGCAATATTACGGAGACATGCACTGATGACAAAGTGTAACCTGAGCTAGTACCAATAGATTAGAAAATCCTCCACATTGCCTAACATAGAAGACATTGTGTCCGGGACACTTCAAACATATGGCCAGTTCTGTCATCAGTGATGGTAATGCTACTGTAAATTTATCAATTTCCATAAGGATTTATTTTTGTTGTTATCGTATGGATTCTTATTCAACAAATATTACATCCACAACTTCATGAAACGTTTAAAAGTTTGGCATTAAGGGCTTTTCAATATTTGTTGTATATGTTTAATAGTATTCAACCTATACACATACGAAACAAGACAATTCCGTAGATTGCTAAACCTTCAGCAGCTCATATCCTGTAGAACATTCTCTGGGATCAAGAAACGGAGTTACATGCATGATAAGGATATGTCAATGTTCAATATCCCAGATTGTAACCGTTGTTTCATGGCCAACATAAAGCTATACTGAGTAGGACAGACACTAAGCACTTGTTTTTATACAGGGATCAACATGTGTGTCGCTCTGTGGGTAATGGTTCCAATAGCACAATATGTCTAAAGTTCATCACTTTCTTACCCAGTTTTCAGTTTTTAGTACAGTGATTTCTGTGTCATAAATGCATTTAATTAATTCGATGGCCAACCCTGGACAACAAAAAGTTACACCTACAATTCAGGACAAGTTCTGTAATGTCATCACAACCTTGTCATCAAATTTCTGTGGATCTGCTGCCTCTAGAACCTCCTTTGATTGCCTTCATCATGGATAGTCATTGTATGAGTCAAAAGGTTCTACTGTGTTTCAGGAAAGCTATTGTAAGACTACATGTATCATAGAAGTCTGACATGGACCTAAAGTTTCAGAACCTTGTGTCTGCCTAATATCAAATAAACTCAGCTTAACGTCCTTGCAACAGCGAAGGTCATGTGAAGAAGGGTGCTTAACCCTTTCATCACTGTAGAGCCATAATGGACATCAATGCATGGGAGAGTCTACTAAAGTTGCATAGGGGTGAAAGGGTGAAAGTGTTAAAGTGAAGTGAAAAAAGAAAAGATATAGATCCCAAGTATTGCAATAAGGTAGCAGATCATTTTTGCTTTCTTTGATGTCCCACAAGCAGACAGTAGCTAACCCTGATTCTACAAGGGGTCACAACTAAGTTGCCACTTCGGATAACATGCAGTGACTATTCTTCCCTTAACCTGCACAGGAACATGAAAACAGTCTCCTGGATAACCAACTATCCAACTAAAGCCCTCCTTAGTGTAGGACAATGACATTATTGTCACCTTGATAACACATGTAGAGCAGTGCTTGTTATGCTGAACATGCCTGCTGGATTTCATGTCTTTGACCATGATATACTTTTTCAAACAGTTTTTCTTATCAAGTAACTGGTGATGTCAGAGCCAGTTCTATATGAGTGAACTACAACAGGAACTTCTATCTCAGATGAAAGAAGAGTATACCGCTAGGGTAGAACAACGTACACTCATTTTACATGCAATGTAGTATCCATTCAGATTAAAAGTAAGTCTGGTGAATATGTGTAGGTGAAATTGCAAAGAAATTATGCTCCAGATAAACTTTGGTACCAAAATTGAACAAAGAACTATAACTAAATATATCAGGGCACAAACAGTAACTTCAGTATGCCACACTCTACCTTCTCAAGAATAGCAAGTTTGGGGAATGTAGATGTTAGTGAAAAGAAGAGTTGATCATGTAGCCAGCCAGACAAAGCCATAATACATCCCATCATAAATGGGTAAATAAAACTCTTGATATTTGGGCTCCAGAGGAGTCAGTATTAGGATCAAGAAGATGTAGCCTTTATTCAAAACTGATTGGGGAGTACTATCCCCATCATAACCTTCAGGTTTATGCTGACGACACAGATGACACAGAGGTTTACGTGGTTATTACACCACACAGCAGCTGAGACACATGTCAGAGGGTCTGTCTTAGTAATCAAGCTTGTCTAACAGACAGCAGTACCTGGAGGAATGCCAGCTTAATCAGGAAAGGACAGAACTAATTTAATTTTCTTCAAAGTAGACACATGTTGTCCTGCATAAGGTCAGTGTAAAAACTACTGAAACAGTCCCAGCTGTGCAAATTAACAAGGCATCATACGGGAGCACCATGTCATTGGAATCATGGGGTTGGAAACGGAATCCCTGTTATGTGTTACAAATTATTGCACTGTGACCTACAGAAACTGGTGTTTTGGAAAGGTTGCAAAAAGTTCATGGAATAGAGCACCATCTGCTACCAGAAAGTCAAAAAAACTTTTGCCATTTTTAAAAAGGGTATTTAATCTAACCTGTTTACATCTGCATTTTAGACTAAGCTAGATCTTTGGCCTTGGTTTGGTGCCCTCATTATAAACAATGATTATATGGAAGATGTAAATTTAGATTTTTATTAAAGGTCTTGTAAAAACTTGTGTCTCCCTATGTTTAAACAACGAACAACGATGTGCATGCAAAGGCTATTGTGTAGATTTATATGCCATATATAATTATATATGCATGTGTAACTAAGACAGATTGTAATGATTGTACTGTAAAGTGCTCTGAGTAATTTTGTCAATTATATAGGATGCATAGGTACATAAAATGTAGCACATTACTATCTAGCAATATTAAAACTATAAAATCTTGGTGACATTATGAACCTATCTCATTATTTTTGTTTTCAGTAATAGGTATATTTTACTAATTTTTTTAATTAAAAGAAATTGATATAACAGCTTCATCTAACTGAGGTTTAAACTCTCTTAAAGTGCTTTTTTACTTTTTGATTTTTTAACAAATGAACATGAAATATTCAATGAAATGCAGACAAACTGATAATTTCACTTAGCCTCTTAACACTGTCAGATATTGTAAATAAAATTCTCAACTGTGAAAATTTTGCTAATTTTGCATCAATGAAATTGGCACAGAAATATGCAGGGAAACATATGGAAACATTATGAAATACTTATTGCAGTACATGTAGTATGATTAACTGAAAATGTCTACACCGCAAATGGTTTGTATAGAGTCAAAATGTCAACATTTCCATGTAACAAAATATTGCCGATGCAGTACCCGAAATTCTCGGGCCAGCAAGGCTGGAAAGACTATGTTATAGTTGATGAATGCAGAGATTGAAACTGTTACTTGTCCATGTAGATCACTCTGATTTGCTTATTAGATCAAATAAGCTTAATTAGTTTCTTAACTTTGGTTGATCTTTATCTTATTTCCCACTTTCTACCAGTTTTCAATATTACTGATTTTTTTCAACTGAGCCAACATGGTGCCAGAGAAATATAAAGAAACGTGAAGGGTCAATGAATTATCAGTAATGTCACAAATTTATCATGTTACCAGTTTTTGTTTAAGAAATACTTCATATAGGCTATAAACTATCTGGGGTTCCTGACATATATTAGACTCCTAGACATCTACCACATCTAGTCCTGAGGTGGAGTGGTAACTTACCCTGAGTAGCACAGAAAAGTAGCACAAAGATATTGACTTTGAGACTTCAAAAGCTTTATTTTGTCATAGTGATCAAAAGTACCAAACATATTTACTGTAAGAATATCTTTTAAGGTTGGGTAACTAAGAAAATATATTAATGGTTTAAATTTATTTTAATTCAACGTTAACACAAGAGTGCTGTTTATTGATTGGCCAAACTTAGAGTGACCACATGGTGACCTTACAATAGATTTTGCATTAGTAATAATTCAGTAGATGTTCTATCATGCCATCACAGTCTAGACTGAATTGTTATTCTTCTTTCCTAAGTCAGCCTACATACCAACCTTAGCTTATTGTGACCAATTATTGTGAAGGTACAAGGTAGATACAGACAAGACTATTGTGTGATCATTTGTTCTTAAATCATTTTTTGGACATGAAATTCAATAAGTAACAGCTAGCAGCCTTGACCTTTGATAAATCACATCCAAAATCATCAGGTATCTTCCGCTTCCCTTGGGCAACTCACAAACCAAGTCTGGTGAGCTTCATGTGATTATTTGTTCTGAAAGCAGCATCATGACAGGTACTGTAGTTTATTCTGTGAAATTCCATTTTTAATAAACATGACCTTGACCTTTGACAAATCATGCCAAAAATCAATAGGCTTCTTTCTGTTCCCTAGAGCAAATCTCATCCAAAGTTTGAATTTTGTGAGATTATTTGTTAGGAAGTTGGGATCCTGACAAGACAATTTTATTTCAATAGTAACCTTGATCTTTGACAAATCAGGCCCAAAATCTCTACCTTCCCCTGGGTAAACCACATACCAAGTTCGAGCTTTTCTGCAATGACTTGTTCTAAAGTTTGCATCTGGACAAGAAATGTAAACGGCCGCATGGATGGACAGACATCCTGCGTGATTGCTTTATCCCCCGATAATTGTACAGGGAGATAAAAAGGAAGAAGCCATTGAAGTCACTGAACTGAACATAGAGAAACCTTGAAATTTATCAGGTAATGCAGTTATTTTCATCTTTATTTGATAATTCAACAATACAGTGACCTTGCAACATTTTTAAGAGAAAGTTTACAGCTAAAGGCACTTATCTATTGAGCGAATATTATCACGTAAACTACAGATTACATTTATCAAACAACTTCATTCTTATTCTCCCATGAATTTCTCAGATTTTGATAATAGGAAACATAAACATACCTGTGAAACATGAACATCAAATACATCTTTTGGGTTCTCAAATTTGAACATCAGCCTTGGAGATATAAAACTTCGCCATAAATTTGTACGGCAGTCATCACATTCCTTTCTAAATGAAATACGGTACATGCACCATGCAACGTGGCATCTACACAGAACCAATCAAATCTAAATCATATAAATGGGTCGATTTAGAATCAACCACAACTACATGACAGGTAGTAGAAGCTGTCGTAAGCTCTGCTAAATCACTCATTTTCAATAATCTACCTCAATCGCTGATGGCAGAACATGATTGTAGCAACATTAAGCAATCTGTTTGTACATTGATCCTGTAAATCTTTAATACAGTACCGCTATCATTGATTAAGTTACATCATTTGGTGCAGAAAATCTTACCCAATATCATATTGCCAGACAGGGGAATACCCAGCATACCAGTGCCATTATAATGATATTACAGGTACCAATAAAGATGGATAATTTTGAAATATTGTATCAGGATAATGTGGCTGATCGAGTCCTAATTTCGCGCTTTTCCAATTAATTATGTCAGGGGACTTTTCAAACTTAATAAATAATAGAAAACAAATGACTTAATAAATATGTCCCAAAAGTTATCCCCCATGATCTAGTTCTTTGGTCTTATTTTTCTTTAAGGAAGAATCCCCCTTTAGGTCTTAAGTACTGGGGTCTTGTTGCTTAAGGAAGAATCCCCCTTTAGGTCTAGTACTGGGGTTTTGTTGCTTAAGGAAGAATCCCCCTTTAGGTCTAGTACTGGGGTCTTGTTGCTTATGGAAGAATCCCCCTTTAAGTAGGTACTTGGGTCTTGTTGCTTATGGAGGAATCCCCTTTTGGGTCTAGTACTGGGGTCTTGTTGCTTAAGGAAGAATCCCCCTTTAGGTCTAGTACTGGGGTTTTGTTGCTTAAGGATGAATCCCCCTTAAGGTCTAGAACTGGGGTTTTGTTGCTTAAGGAAGAATCCCCCTTTAGGTCTAGTACTGTGGGTTTTGTTGCTAAAGGAAGAATCCCCCTTTAGGTCTAGTACTGGGGTTTTGTTGCTTAAGGAAGAATCCCCTTTTAGGTCTAGTACTGGGGTCTTGTTGCTTATGGAAGAATCCCCCTTTAGGTCTAGTACTGGGGTCTTGTTGCTTATGGAAGAATCCCCCTTTAGGTCTAGTACTGGAGTTTGTTGCTTAAGGAAGAATCCCCCTTTAGGTCTAGTACTGGAGTGTTTTATGAACAGTGAATGAAATCCCCTTTGCACATTCTACCCATTACAGTATTACAAAATGCACTCGAGAGATTTTACCTGGTCTAGTGGGAAGCAGGGCAGTTTAACTATCTCCTATCCACCAGGGATAACAATATAGGAACATGCCAGAGTGACCAGGAGTAATGGTACCACAGACTGATCATAATTCTCCCATGAGATTCCGTAAACATTCTCGGGTCACCATGACCTTACTGAAAAGCTAAACCAGTCATTTGACAATTGACATCTAATTGTAACCATGACCTTATGAATGAAAATGATCTAATCTTTACTTTCAGTATAAGGAAGGTGAACCTTATAATTGAGCGTGTATGTGGCATGTTTTTTGAAAACATGGAATTTTTCTGAACCTTAAGGTCAATGGAACCAGAATTAATCCTGGTGTCTGTGATGAAGTGACCAAGAAGACAATCCCTATACCTTGTGAGTAGTCCAGTCACCTTCACAGCATTACTACCACACATGCTGCTACATATTTATACAGCTGGGTGTATATATAGACAAATCCGATCAGGATAATGGGTAATTCTCAACGACACAACAAACATGGTATCAATTGTGGGCGTCAGAACTATTGGATGGATAGATTGATGCCATACTGTTACAGTATGTCCAGCCAAGATGGGTGTGTAAAACATTGTCAAAGGAGATAGCTACCTTCACACACCAGCTGTTGGGAATTTCTCCTAACATTGATAGAAAAACCTATTTATGCCAAGTGTCAGTGGTGAAAACAATGACATAGAGCGGAGGTAAACAGGCCAATATTGAATTTGGAAAGGGCTGTTGAGAAGGGTGATGGCCGCCCCGTCTGGCCTTTGAGTAATTTGAAGACCTATGAATTTGTGTATGCAGGAAACATAATCCCAAGGATATACTGTGGTTTCATATCCTAATTCAATCTCACAAATGTCTAGAGTCTGGGCTTCACGCACAAACCAATATCAAATACCATTAAGGAACATTTCCAGCTGTTTATTTCACTGTCAAAGTAAAATTATCTTAAGGCCACTATGATGGTGTTGTCCTTCATGGCATTTCGAAATCCGCCATCACATCTACAGCAATGATTGACATAAAATGTGAACCAGGAATGCCACCGAGCAGTTAAAAGCATGATGCATGATGTTGTGAATAATGAAATTTTGCAAGATGCACCGAAAATCCTGAAACCAAATTAAGCCTCCTAGAAATCATTACATTATTAAAACTCATTATTGAACTTGCAAACTTTCTTCTGAATAGAACATATGTCTTTCCATGATGACATTAGCATGTAGAATGTAATGGGATTCAGTGAGAATAGCTGCCGTGAACATTTTCCCTATTACATGTATTCATCAAAAAGCTTAATAAGTTACCAAACTGTGAGTTTTCTAAAAATTTCTTAGACTTACCTTTTTTTGTTTCACTTAAAATTTAAAACTGGCTAAAAGCAACAGTATTTGAATCATCTATACCTTGTTTTCTGTATATATTATATAATTGTTGTTTACTACGAAATAAAGAAACTCCTCCTATAGATATTGATCACACCATTATAAACCTGATAGAATTCGGCTACACGATACTGCCTGTTTTATTAGTAGAATCCGACCCATGTGACATGCTTACAATCACAAGAGTCAATTTCATAACACAGAGTGATTCACACGGAGACAGATCCCTAACTTAATAATGTCTCTGACCCATTTTACAAAATTTGTTAATTTCCAAGTTGGCAGTACTGGAATCTGTAAAAAGCTGAATGTTTTGTGATTGACATGCCACCCTTTCTTCAAAGCTTTTTACTGATGTTGATCATGTGATGCATTCATCTCTTTACTTCCGATTTTCTGGAGACATTTTTATATTTTCCATTTACACACTAGTGAACAGGAAATGAAAAAAAAATCAACATGGCCAATCTTTTTTATTGTAAACCTGCGACCGACCCATTCAAAGTTATAACGTGGGATATGTCATTTCAATGTCAAGGAACTGTATTCCATGATAACAGTGGTGGACAGATTGAGGGATAAAGCTGTACCTTATTTGATACATATCCCCCTGTCATCCAATATCCTCGAAATTCAATGGCAGCTTAATTAAGGCATTCACTATCGATCTGAAGATTTCTTGGAATAAGCATAAATATCTCCGGGAAACTGTTACGTATGATTAAACATTGCTCTTGTGCCATTAATGTTTATGGATCAACAGTACCTGATATGTGTCGTCTAAAACGCTTCAAAAGACATCTCTTCTATTTCAAATCAAAATACAGGCCTCGGTGAACATTTTACGGATATTCCATTAAATGTATAAGCAGACTTTAATTAAAATAAATTGGCATTGAAAACAAGCCATCCATTTGTTCTCAATGCATACAGACTAAATTTATTCCGAAGACACTTTTATTTCACTTTCGTTATGTTTCTTAAACAGCGTTTCATTGATTAAGACTACAAATGAATTTCATTGAAATTGTTTTAATTGAAATGTATCTTAACCCAAACAAAACTCATTTAATTACATTTCTGAATTGTTAATAAAAGGTATATTTTTACCCATTACAGGTACAGTTGATTTGATTCATTTTAAATTTGTAAAACCTTTTACAATTAATGTCAGCACCGTTGTTAAAACACCATTTCACATGAATTCCAATCTATAACACCATTTCACATGAATTCCAATCTATAAGTTTTAAATAAGTCCAGGGTTCCATTTGTTTGTCGAGAGAATAACATCATTCCACATTTACAGTTATATAATCAAGACGCCTGTTTTTTCTCTTCTCATTGTTATAATAAACAGTGAAGTCAAGGCTGAAATAATCAAAACAAAGTTTCAATAGAACAGCCCCTAGCCCAGACTCCTTTGGAAAACAAGCTCTGGGTGATTTTTGCGGAGAAGAAAATGGTTGACCGATATATTAGTTATTCCAAACTTTTAAATTTAAACATGAAGTATCTAGAAAAATAATATTCCATTTCACGTATTGCGGGCAACTGTCATGAGTATGCTGCATAGGTTTGGGAAGGGCATTAAATTGTTCCTGTCCAACTTTGATCCCTTTGAATACAACAGCAGGCAGGGATATTTGCAACATATCAAAATAATATCTATTCTTTTCTTCAGGAGTGCTTGCTTATATTTATATTTATTATTATCATTTTGCAAAATTGAAAACAATATGCCTTGAATGTTTGAGAGCCTGAGTTCACTATGTTCTTGAGAAGTTGGCGCATAATACTTGTGAAGGATGTTTTTATCCCTCTGAGATGCTGAGGGGACACAGGTCTGTGGAATTTTAGCTGTAAGCCTAAATTGTAATTAATTCTAGAGGATGTCTCTCACATCCCCGAGGAGAACAGAACACACAACGATTATTTCAAAGCGTCACAGGATGTTTTCTGTGAAAGTCCGCAATTCACAACTTCAAAGCCCTCAGTAAAACTCAACAGCCAATAACCTTTGCTAATTGTCCTCCAAACCAATTCTGTATTGTCTTGAAACAAATTCCATCTAAAAAGTTATTATCAAACTGTTGGAATTTTTAAGTTTCATGTGAATTCATTGCTTTGCTTTAAAAATAATGTCATTTTGATCCCCTGATTCTCAGTGCAACATTCCAGGAATGTTTGATATTTGGACATTTTTTATATAACAGGACCATTAACTAGGCTGATGTGAATTAAGAAATAACACAACAAAGCCAGTTAACAATATGCAATGGACATGTATTCTAAACAAATTATCATAAAATCACCTTGTCCATTCAATCCCATTTCAATACTGACAATGACAAAAATAAAATCATTTTGTCCATTCAATTCATTTTGTCATTACTGACAAAGACAATGATCTTCATCATAGCAAAAGCTACACTTCTAAAGGTGTAAAGCATACTCTAACCAATCTGGGAGCAATGACTATCACATGTATATTGTATGTTGAATCACTTAAAAAAGATACACTGTATAAACTGTAATTACTAGTTTATACCTACAAGTGCCCATGTACCCCTCATTTTGGGGAAAAATTAAAATATTATAAACCCCCTCCCCCTCCCCATCCCCAAGACCTGACCAGGCCGAGTCAATGATTTCCATTACTAAAACTTTTTAAGCAGAGACCTTGTATGGTGATCATGGCGTCTTAGAAACAGATCAAACACTTGACATCCAAGTTACCTTCAGCCACACTGCAATGTGTATACTGTCCTTCTGTAGCAAGGGTTGAAGCTGCCTAGCTTGTTCTATCATAACTCACGTTTTATTATCCTAATAAATGCCCTCATTTAAGCTATTTTTTAAGCACCCTGGGCACTAAATACGGCGAATACGGTAAACAGAATTATTGGGCTGTAATTTTATGCCACGTATCATTATGATCAAAATTATGAACTCTTGTTCAACACCACAAGTCCATGCAGATTTCAAAAGGATGAAAGTGAATGCTCCAAAAGTTTTCATTTTTCTCATTTTATTGATATTGTTTCAGTTCATTTAAACTTGTTTGCCAAAATTTAACACCAAAAGACTATTTTTATCAAATATTAAATCTATGACCTTGAAAAACGCATACTGACACATGGGTCCCTTAGTATTTTTAGGTGATAAATGCTCAAGACATCAAAGCTTCCTTGGTAGTGGTCACCTCAAAGTAATACATTAATAATGGTTTGACTGTACAAGTGTATGCACAGGAGAGGGCAGGGAATACAAGGCCCACTTCCTTATAGCAAAGCAGTAACCAGTAACCAAACAGCCATTGTCTTTCTACACTGTGTTCCTTATCTGTGATACAACGAGACGACTTCAAAGTCTATCTATATGGACTGATCATGTTGAGTCAATAAAACAGCTCTTATCCACACTCTGCTAGTTACAGGATTCCTTTTAAATTTACAATATTTATCAGGTTTCCACACCACTGCCATCTTGATTGATCAGGAAAGCCTGCACTGACTGCAAAGGGAGATCATCCGAATAGCGAGTCCTAAGGCTCTGCCAAGATTTTGTAATTTCACCATAGGATCATGCCGATACTCCAGAGAATTAGGTAGCATTACTTGTCTATCTCTAATAAGAGCTTCATATGTGTTTTTCTCTATTTCATTATCATTCAGAGTCCAACAAACCATGCACTGTAAAGGGAGATAATCCATTAACACCATTTGTTCTCGCAGTGTGTGTCCAAGACTATGTTATTTGACCTATTGATTGGAGGTGATATAAAAACCTCCAGAGACTTACTGTGTAACAGAATCAGTCAGATATCTGTATCGCATACAATCAGGTTGAACTCAGATAGCCTCAAGGGAGATCATTACTAGATTTTAAGAAAATTTCAACACTCACAAATGTCAAATGTATTAAAAACATTTTATGTAGGTATGTATATCTGCGAATTGCAATATGTCATTCCTCACCAAAGTTTGATTAGTTGTAAAAGTTTGTTATACTATCTAGCTGATCATTGGTTTTACTTTGAAACAATTTTTATCTTTTTTTTTCATTTTATATACTAGATAATTAATACATATAACCTGGATTTTTATTTTTTAAGAACAGTGGTGACATCCCAAAGGCATTTCTCCTATGGCTCTCCAACTTTTTGAATCTAATTTTAATCAAAAACAGAGAGCACAAATTGAATAAAGTTTAATGATGTACAAATCTTAATTGGTACCTTATAAAGTGAAGGTCACCTGCACTTCTGATTTCTTTCAATAAATGTTTGCTTCATAAATTTCCTGTTTCCTTTACCTGATCTTTTCATTGACTATCTAGAAGGAAACTTATTATTAAATTTTTTCCCAAGAACAATATTTTTAGGTTCCCTGATGACAAACAATTCTTGTGTTTAACTTGGCACAATAGACATGAAATGCTTTGTTATTTCAATAACACCATTGTTATCTTCAACACCTTCATGACTGATACCCTGGAATTCAGTTTCCTACTTTGTATGCACATAAAGTCGTTATCTTTGATCTCGAGATGGGACTCATTTTAACACCTTTCAGATGGGTTCTGATATGAACACATCTGAAGATAACCTTGGAGCTACATTTTATGACAATATAATTATGAAAATATTGATAAAAAAAATCCCCAGGAAATTTTTAAATGTTTAATTACGTTTATAATGAGCCCTTTCTGGCCTGTTTATTGTCTCCCGAGGAGTTTCGACCCAATATTTGATAACACCGATATTCCCTTGTCCTAAATATTTTCATAATATAAATGATATTCTAATATAATATACTTTATAACAGCAGTAGATAGATGAAAAACTCTTCAATTACCTCATAGCAGAATTTTTCTTATTTGCAATAACACTTTCAGGGTGATATGAAATATAAAGATTAATAAATTTTCTAGGTCACTTCAAGGTCAATTGACTTGAAAACAATTAATTTTATCTCTAGTTTCCTGTACAGCATCAAAATCCTGTCAAGGGAGTTCATACAAGTGTCATATAGCGAAGGTTAAAACATTAAAGGGCTTATTCTATTCAAATTTCCTCTAACGTAAAATCATTAGGAAGAGTGCTAGTTAGTAGTGTGGGGGAAATGATTTTAAATCCACTGCCGATGCTCTTCCTGCTTTTCGTGGAGCGTACAGCTGATGTAAAACCTTAACATAATCAGTAACATTACTTTTTATACAGAAAATGACGGCACTGTCCATGCATACACTACAAGCTGTATCAGACCAGTCAGAGATCCTGTCTGTACACAACACAAAATATTAGAATGTCCGATGAGTACAGATTAAACAGTAAAATTGTTTCCTGTTAAATCCACAGAGTTTCAATAAAAGTGATCAGTTTAAAGTGTTGATCATATTGTAGGTCTCTGCTCCCAACAACAGTGTCCAGGGGGCCGCGGTGGCCAAGTGGTTATAAAGGTGTCTGACATTCTGCTACCACTAGCCCTCCACCACTGGGTCGTGGGTTCGAGGCTTACGTGGTGCAGTTGCCAGGTACTGGCTGTAGGTCGGTGGTTTTTCTCCGGGAACTCCGGATTTTCTCCACCACAAAAACCTGGCACAATAGGACATAAAACACAGACAAACCAAACCAGATCTGGATTTGTATCTTAGCTATAGTTCTCTCCTTATTATATATCAGGCCTATTTTACCATAAACAAGATGTTACCACACATACTAGCATCTACAGCAAAGTAATCATGGACATGTGTTCATTATATCCTTTCTGTATCTTTATAATGAAGGAACACCTTCAGAGACAGGGTATAAAGGGTACACATTGTAATTTATGCCATAGGTAAGATTACTGCATGGAAACACTTGTATTTTCTTTTCATACAAAGCAGCAGGTACAAGAATGAAGAAGAAAAAGATTATTGGATTAGAAGCAGCATTGAAAAAACATGGACATAGTTTTTTGAAAGGGACAAATTGATGTGCAAAACAAATGAGTAGTTTTAATTTACATAGCATTTTTACATACACAAATTTCCTTGGTACACATATTACACAAGTTTTGACGGTAGTTAAAATCCATCACAGTTCTCTGATAAGCCAAATTCACAGTAAAAAAAATTGCCCAAAATAAATAAACGTGTTCAAAATGTACTATGAAATGATATTGGTGTAAATTGATCGTTTTATGTCCATCATTGAATGACTCCCTCTACAGTATTGGTAAACAGATTTTTAATCGGTGCAAACAAACAAACCCAACAATGGCGTCTCATTATATCTATTGAGGAGTCCCACAATGCTGAAATACATCAATTACTACACAACAATAGGTAAATTATAGTACGCTGTGACCCACATAGAACATACTGTTGTCTTAACTTGGACCCACCAATCAAATCAACTATGGCGGATGGTAATTAAATGATATGTCAATGCAATGTACAAATCAATCTAGCAATGTCATGAGGGTGGTATATCTATCAACATTAGACATCAACATTGGATAGCACAGTCACTCACGGCCTGAACTACTCTATACTACAAGGCAAATACATTGAACAAAACGTTTGATAGCACAGTCACTCATGGCCTGAACTACTCTATACTACAAGGCAAATACATTGAACAAAACGTTTGATAGCACAGTCACTCACAGCCTGAACTACTCTGTACTACAAGGCAAATACATTGAACAAAACGTTTGATAGCTCAGTCACTCATGGCCTGAACTACTCTGTACTACAAGGCAAATTCATTCAACAAAACGTTCGATAGCACAGTCACTCACAGCCTGAACTACTCTGTACTACAAGGCAAATTCATTCAACAAAACGTTCGATAGCACAGTCACTCACAGCCTGAACAACTCTATATATAGTACAAGGCAAATTCATTCAACAAAACGTTTGATAGCACAGTCACTCACGGCCTGAACAACTCTATATATAGTACAAGGCAAATTCATTCAACAATCTGAATTACCTACAAATCCAAATGTTGCCATTTATATCTAGAAATGATAAAGGGCCAACAGAATTCAAAAGTGCCAATTTGATGAATTATATACAGCCCCAAATGTTTTTCTTTATACTATGCTTTCAATCATAACTACCAAAACTTACCGGTGAGAATGCAATAATATAGTAATGGTAAATATTACATTAGAATGTTTAACAATTATCATTTTTACTCAGATTGAACATGCTAGGAAGGGCCAACAGAATGCAATATGAAGTGACACATAAATGGTAGAATTCACAGTTTAGGTTCACCTGGATAAGATTAGTACCTGCTTTAAACTCATTAACCCCTGATGACACATTTGAACTCTTCCAATTCAAAGGTTGGAATAATTCATTATGAAATTTCAGGGGTGAATGAGTTAACAGAGACTGGCTCATTCACTTGTTTTACATGTGCAGCAACTGGATTTTTTTTATTGTTTTCCCTTGTGCTCTATTTTGTTTTCATGACCTCTATCATCATTATTGCTCATGTTTTATTTTCAGAATGCTTTTGTTAACTCTTTAACTGCTTGTGTTAGCGTCAAGCTTGTGCCGGAGACTAGGTCAAAAAGTATGTACTTGGCAAGTTTCAATGAAATCCTATTTTTCAATGAAATTCTTCCAAAAGATATGCAGAACCACAATCCAATCAGATTGAAGAAGACTTATTTGAGAACTCGAACTTTGGCAAGAAACTTGGGAATAAAGTATATCGGACAAATTTCAAAAATATCTGATAATTCTAGCCTCTAGCTGATTTGGCCGGGTAAGAATCTTCCCCCCAAAAAGGTTGTGAGCCCTCTATCTCATCCCCTAATTAGGGAGGACTCAAAACCCACTCTACAACTCACATGTATAGGTGAATAACTTGTAAGAGAGCTATATCCTAAATGCCCACTCTGCCTATAGCTATCACATGTATTGAGGAATACATACTCACTCTACTTCTCATAGGTATGAGAGAACCACTTCTGATCAATTAATTGTCCTGCCGACAATTGCGTCACACAAACGCCTGCTGAAAATGAAATGCTGCAATCTCAAACATTAGAAATCTCAGAAATCTCTAAAACCACGGTAATTCCAAATTTAATAAAACAGATTGCTGCTGCTGAAATGCAGCAGAAGCAGATTTCTTTGAAAACATGCAAACTGAAATGAAACAGATCACTGAAAATATTTTTTATTCAATTTGATCTCAGATAACATCGGCAATAAAACCCCATTCATTTAAGTATATTAGGTTTCTCTCTAACTTGTCTTCAACACAAAAAATTGAAATAAAAATGAAACTGTTAAAGCAAATTCCCTATTGAATACAGATACAACAATACCTGCGATTGTCAATTTCACACTCATGCATTAACATTACGATGCTTTTAACAGTATAACGCATCACACCTTATCTTTTACACCAGATCCTCTCCTTCACATATTTTTAATTGAAATATTGATTCCACTAAAAGTCTGCAATGGAAAATTGAAGAAAATTTAAAAATATCACAACATTTTCTTCAGGCTAGTACTATATGATATCAGCAATGCTTGCAAACTCAATTAAAACCAGACAATTAACTACAGTGCCATATAGTTCTTCTTTCACATATGATAGCTTGAATTGATGCCGAGATAATGAGGCAGAGATGCCCGACTTTGATCTAAGTCAGCATTCTACACCGAGCCTGTAGTTTCAGATATATATCTCTTTTTTTTTTATTTTGCATCTTTTGGTGTAATTGATGCATTTTAATGGCTGTTTCCCTTTCCTTTTGAGACAAATTTCACTCATTATGGCTTCTTATCAAATGTTGTCGGATGTGCATATTTGTACGAGATTTTAGTTAGAACAAATTTTACTGGTAGACATTGATATTGACTATACATGTATTTGATAATAATTACCACAAAGGCATGTTGCATTTACTGAAAACAAGAGGCTTAATGGGCCTGCAACACTCACCTAGTAATCATCTCGCACTTGTAACCTTAAAATAAAGCTACAGGCAAAATATCAGTATTCATAAGTCATTCCAAAGAGCCTGTTAAAACATTTAAAAACATTTGACCCTCATGACCTTAAATATCATTAAACTTTATAGCCCATTAAGCATGCCACTTACCAAAAATCATTACCTAAAACCTTTCATTTATTGAGATATATGACCTTGAAAGTCCAATGCATTTTTGTTATTCCAGAGAATTCCTTTAAATTGTTAACATTTTCACCCCTATGACCTTGAATCTGAGTTAAGGTTATTCCTTTTACAAACCTGGTAGCCCTTCATCCCAGCATGTTACTGGCTAAATATCATCACCTGAGGCCTTTAGGTTATTCAGAAGAAAATGTTTAAAATTTTAAACATATTTGACTCCAGTGACCTTGAATATGACTGAAAGTCATTCATCTGAACAAACTTGGTAGCCCTTCATCTAGGTATGCTACTGGCCTTATATCATCAACCTGGGCTGTTAGGTTATTCAGAAGAAGTTGTTTAAACATTTTAATATATTTTGAAGAGTTTAAAGAGAAAAGTTGATGCCAGACGGACAACGGACAAATAAACTTACTTGGCCCTTTGGGCCAGGTGAGCTAAGAAGAGGCCTATCAGGTCTGCATCACTCAAATGTTTCATTTCTTATCTAAACTAGATAAGAAAGTTAAAATGTCTCTGCTTACTTGACAGCGATCATTTCATTTGACCCCACTTCACAGTCCCATACTAGTACAAACTCCTGTGACTTCCTTAAGCCAAAGGATGGTTCAGACCAAATAAGGTTAAAATCCCCTTATTCCTGTTTGAGGATAAAACATTCCAATATTGGTCATTGATTTCCCTATTGGGCCAAACTCTTTTGCTACCAGAAATCCATTATTTATACTACATTATAATTTAATCAATTAAATTCAATTCAAAATCCCTATAGCAATTTTGGACTACCTCAGGTATCTGTCGAAGTCTTTTAACTGTAAGTTTGACAATGGACAGACATTAAGGACTATGCACTAAAATGGCCCACTTGTCTAGGTGAGCTAAAAGAATTATAAAGAACATTCAATCATCTCACCTTCGGGAAATCGACAAAAGCTAAAAAAATATATAATTTCATAAATACTGATGATAAAAGAGTCTGGATATTCAATTCCGTATGAAATGGCTACTACCACCATCCAATACCATTTCTCGACAGCCATCTTGTGAAAGTTCACCCTAGTTACTAACAACATAAGCGATATTGTACCTGTACATTATGTATATAATAGAAATTGATAGCTATTTTCCATATTCCCATGATATCACACAACATTCTTTAGTCCTGTCGGAGTGTCCTGAACCAGACAATTTGCATTCAGTGTTTTTTATTTGCCAAACCAAAAGCTAACCGTATCCACTGCCCACACATATACCGACCAGTATACAACTCTGATATCACACAGACAATGGGTCTGGGAATGTATTCGTATTTCTCACCTGTAGCGATGAACCAAATATTGACAAAGGCAATTATGGGTTGATATTCCAGGCATTGAACAGTTATGTATTTGGTACTAGGTATTTACTCTCTTCTAGATCTGTTTCAAGAGTATTTGTACAATCAATGTCTAGGTTTAAACCTGTACATCAGTCCATCTCTTTTTGTCCATCAGTTAAAGGGGACATTTCTACCATATCTGTGTTCATTTTATTTCATTTCATTTCATTTTATTATATAGATCTTACATACAAAAGGAATTGGGCAACAGGCAAAGCCTGTAAAACCCCTCTCATAGCTGTACATGTGTTTCTCATTGCTACGTGTCATTACCATAAGTGTTTTTTAACTTTGTAATTATTAGGTACAGTATATTCCAAATTTTTCCTAATTGCAAAGGCACTGGCCCTATTCTGAATATACTGAAGTGAAAAGGGCTCTGTTAACTAAACTATGACATCAACTGGAGTCCATAGATTTAATAATTACAAAATTAAAATACAATAAACATATCTCTCACTTTCTTTCAATTTTCCAGTAATATTGTAATATTTCACAATTCAAATATCGCTCAAAGCCATACTTATTTCATTCAAGACTTCTAAGCTGATTTGGTCAATCTAAAAGAAAGTTCAAGCCAGAAGAAACTTAGTGTATGTCTTTGGTCTATTGTTATATGCTGACATTGCTTTATTATTTACATTCCTGTAATATTATTCCCTACAACATCCATAATGGCCACTCTATAGCTTCCCCCTCAAAGATCCTCAAAAATCAGACTATTTTCATATTGTTGCAAAGAATTATTTCCAATAAGAAGTCAAAATATTTGTACTCCATGAACATGAAACACAAGAAAGAAACTGATCAAGCACCAATCACTAACGTGTAATACATACAAAACTCTCAGGAAATGTAAATCAATGAAATCATTATCTCCGGAAATTCATATAATGTCAAGTGTTTCCACGATCATGTCAAGCTGATGACTTAACAAAGATACCCTAGGTCATTTGTGAAGGACATGAATCGCTTCCTGGAGCTGGTTTCCGGAGTCTGTCTGATACAGTCTACCTCTCCAGCTGGTCAGGTTTGGTTTCCAGGACCTTTGATTTATATAATGATGTATGTTCTGGCAGTTCCTGCACAGAGGAGTCCCCAGCCATATTGATGGTGTCTGGTTCTCAAATTTTAAATTAGATACTGTGCATGTACATGAAACCAATTCAAAGATCACAGTCCTTAATTAATCTTCACATTTTGGCTTCTATTCCATTTATAACAGACCAGAAACTGTTTTTTAAGACTCCACTTATAAAGATAAGTGAGTCACCTGGATATGTCCAGAATCCTGATCCAGCTGAATGATGTTCTCGGACAGCTAGCTCTCGTACGGCTAGTCCACTTGTTGAGATTCCAGATATTTTTGTACACAAGTCTTGTCCTTTTATGTGTTGATGTACTTCTGATACTTGTCTGTAAGTTGTCAGTCTGCTCAGTGATCTGATGTACTCTTATGAAAGTCCTAACAAGGCTAATTAGCTCAGTGCATGTACCATGATGGCTTGTTCTTACATGGCCGGTCAGCTCGGAGAGATCCCTAGAGGTAGGTATAATGTACCATGATGGCTTGTCCTAACATGGCCGGTCAGCTCGGAGAGATCCCTAGAGGTAGGTATAATGTACCATGATGGCTTGTCCTAACATGGCCGGTC
>JAUMHH010203422.1:0-13210 GCA_032359455.1 Chlamys rubida
GGGCGTAATGACTCCATTCCGCCTTTTGAGTGTTGCCAAAAAGTTATAAATTGGAGGATATGGGTACATAACGTTCTAGTTTTTATATTTAAGGGGTTGTAATTTGGACCGTCACTTAAAGCCCTACACCAGTCTAAATATGTAACCTATACTCCGTGGCTGCTAGCAATTAGCCTACTCTTTTTCGAAAGCCAGCAGAGTGATCTTTAACGTGCAAGGCGTGACTCACCTTACACCGGACCCCCATTTAACGTCCCTTCCGAAGGACAAGAAGGTTAGAGGACAGCGTGATGGAGTATGATGAAAATAGCTTGTTAGAGTTTGTTGGTATGTTATCATTAGGAGGATTTATAAATACCAATTGTATAACCCCCGTCCTGTGGGTACTTATACAAGTCATGATGTGTACGAATAGTAAGAAGGGGGAATTGGTAAAGGATGTTGATACTGTAGAGTATAGGGTGCGGTATAGATCTGCTGGCGTTGTGTTAGTTTGAAGGGTAACGTTAGGTGATTTATGTGGTTTGGTATGTAAACACTGTCTTTCAAGGAGGCTGTGGCTACTGTGTATGATCACCTACTAACCTATCTTACTAGAGCAATGTTTTTCATACGTGTTGTACATTTGACAGTGATATAGTGAGTGGGAAGAAGTGTAGAATGAGAGTAAGCAATTCTGTATATTTAACAAATGGAAAGGATGCACACATATTTAGTTTAAGAAATCACATACTTCACTGCTCTGTTTTAGTGCTTAACCTGAAATGTCGTTAACATTTTAAATTAATAAAGTTATTATGAAACATGTTGGCACCTGCGAACGTTAGGTGTACGTTTCTGTTGTCTCCCCTGGTACAATCAACTAAACGGACAAATAAACATATTTCAATATTTTCAAGTTTTAAAATATACGTATCTTGATTATAGCGCGCAGTCAGGCTTTGGGTATTTTTTTTTCAAATAAGTGTTTTTTAAATAAAATTGATTTGTAAAACACCGTGTCGATGAGATTTTCCAGACCTATAAAAAGACTGTTAAACGGGGATAACTGTATGTCTTCAAAACAAAGCCAATTGTGATAATTCTGGTCGCCCGGGTAGTCAGGTGAACAAAGTTCCCATTAAACAATTTTCTGGCCTGCGACCCTCTATATCATGCATATTGTTTTCTAGGTTACGTGTGGTAGAGTAGAAGTAGCTATTGAGTAATAGTCTCCTAAGCAGGCCTTATAAGAAAGGACGTGATATTTAAACGATTGTAAAGGTTACAGAGTACCAGCGTAATGAGTTATATGTTGGACGGGAAAGAGATTCAGTTTTTGAAAATGTTTCCTGGCATCATCTTCCATACACAAATAATATAGCAATTAATTGCACACAATATAACTTCTGGCCGGGTGATATGATATTATCCACCGTAAATTCATAATTTTTGCGCAGAAACGAGCATCTCTGTCAAGGGGATTCTATACCCGCGCTTTTTTTGATGATGCGATAGGGAAACTTCTATTGAAATATTTTGTTTCTGGTTCCTTAAATTACCAGACCCAATACAATAATAGATCTATTATGAAAAGAATTGAATTAAAGGTAGGGTCAACGCCTATGGAGTTTTAACATTAGTGTCGGCCCCGCTTGGAATTTCAAAAGAAGATAAATGCAAAAAGGCATAAGTTTAGGAAGCTTAAATCAGGAACAGCTAGTTTCGGAATTCATTTAATGACAAATGGTACCTCATTGACTTACACCTGTGGTGGTGTTAACGGAGAGGTCATACAATTTCTCCTTGGGCATTAAATGACACAATTACTACAAAATTATATCATCACTTTGTGCATCTTATTCCAGCTATTATTTTGATACCAAGTATTTCACTATTTGAAAAAAAGAATTGATTTGTTTTATTGAAAATTGAAGAAGAAAAGTATGCGAAATTTAATTACTAATGAGAGAATTCCAGTTTTCGACATCTTAAATTGCATAATTCTAAAACGAGTCTATTTTCGTACTTGCCTTAAAGTTGGCTATCAATAATATCTTTCAACATGAGGAATCCCATAAAAAATGACAACCGCTGTGTCAAATAACACAGTTGATTAAAAAATGGAAACAAACAGCTTTCTTTCCACTTTTCCTTTAAATTGTGTGTCTTATAACCACAAGTCCTTGGCAAGTGGGTTGTTCATATGAATGGATATTAGTTTGGTAAAACTTGGTGAACTTGACCTTCGTTCAAGGTGACAAAACAATCAGATGTGTTCAAAAAATATTTGTATCGAGAGTCAGACAAGGTTACCTTTCCTTGCTTTACTTGTTTAGAGTTAAAGATATAAAATACTGTAATATTCCTTCATGTTTTGTTTAATTAATGGACAAAATAACAATCACGTGTATTTTAATTTTATTATCAAGATTAGTTCATTATTTTTATATATCTGTTTTCTTTGTCTATAACACAATCTCACGGGCTCAAGTCTGGACTCACTTCACTTCCGAGTTTTAAAAGCAGTACAACCATTGTACCCTGTTGGTAGTCATAATATTAAGACAAATGCACGCAAACTTTGCACTTTGTAAGTATAAAGTAAAGCAACTAAAGCAAATATGCAACACATTGTCATTAAATAATGGCACTGCTACATATTTGATTTATTTGATTTAATTCTTTTGATATCAAGGTGTACAGAATCTCACAGATGTAGCGCCCCTATATAACTTCCATTAAGTATGATGACAGGTGTGCCCCATATCATACGATGGTAGTTCGACAGAACAGTTATAAGACATACAAACGAGTTTTGGTTGAACATGTTTCTAGGTGTATGTTTGAATCAACAACAATATCTCAGTGTTACAACCTTCGGCATTCACACAAACAGTTCGCCTGTAGCCACACTTTAATACTCACAAGGTGGGATACCAGACGACATTTTCAAATGTAATTGATCCTGTTATTGAAGTCACCTTAACAATATAAGACCATACCCTCATCACAAACAGTTCATTCAATATGTTAGACACTTTACACGAGCATGCTTCCTCATCTCCGTAATCGCTCAACAAAAGTTCTGTAGGGGCCACTTGTATAAAACATCTCAAATCTTGAGATTTCCTCAAGTCTAAGATTTCCCATACAATATACATTGCTTGAGATTTTTCTCAAGTTTGAGATTTTTATACAAGTGGCCCCTACAGAACAGTAAGTAATGTAGAACAAAGGGAAGCCATACGTATTATAATTTGAAAGACAATAGGATATTAGAGTAGATAGGATGAATTACACATCAGAATACCTATCTAAATATCACGTGAACGATTTTTCTTGCACAGTGTAAGATATATAACAGGTCCAAATAAGATAATTTATCATTACTTTCTATTATAAAATAGCCCTACAAAACATTGTTATTATTACTTACATCTTTCTTTGGAAACATATTCTGTATCCATTGCTGTCTGTAAAACATTACAAATGTTACTATTAAATATATCAAACGACAAGACATGATGATAGAGTTTTCTGTTAATGCCAATGTCTGCTAGACGAAATATTGTCTGCTGAAAGAGGACACATATTATTACGAATAATGTAACTTATTAAGAAATTTAGATTAGTTATATCTAACAAATGGGAGAAATTGGTTTATTTTTTGTTTGATTAACATATTGAAACGCAGAGAGAAAATGACAAAATGCATAATAAAAATGGAATTTCTTTGCACAAATAAGAAAGTAATCGATTTGATCTGTTTTCAGTCTTTAGTTAAATCTCTGAAGACTTAACCAAGCCTGATTATTTTAGTGTTTTGTTACTTATTACTTATACTAAAAAGTAAACGTTATCTCCCGCAGATGTATGATGATAACAGTGCATGCTGGGATTGCTACAAGATACCAGCCCCACCCACACGTCAATACACCACAAGGAAGTCGATCCGCCGATGTCTCCTACTACAGCAAAAAAACATTTCCATGGTAACACGAAGACTGACGACCAGGTGTGTATACCGTCACAGTGATGTATATTGTAATCACGTTTAATCCCATGATGATTTACTGTCAGTTTTTTCAAACTTTTATTTTGTTATTTCACTTAGTTATCACGAAAAAGAAAGATTGCCGGAAGAATATTACTGAAATGGTTACATATGACTCAAACTTCTCAATTGCTATGCAGAATATTTTATGGGAAATATATCAGAGACTACGTTTTATTTCATATACATAATTGATTAAACCTTTATAAAGCATCAGTATTCAGACCTCAAGGTTATCAGTGCCCACCCTGTACTTGTATATGTCTCCTACTATACAGGTGAAGCTGCATATAAGCATAGATAATGCACATATTTCATATCGGTTTTGCACTTACGTTTAACAAGTCACATTTGTAATGCTAGATAGTGATTATCGATAGCGTGGTATCTCCGAGCTTGTGTGACAAGTCTGTTCTTGTATGTCTGCTTAGTACATGTTTATAAAGTAGTGTTATCGCACAACACACCAAACCTCTGAGTTAATATCATGACCCCCACCACAAGAACTTTCGAGATAAATTATGACTTCAATTACTCGCGATTACTTATAGTTGGGACAACCGCAATGATTAACCAGTGTTAATGTAACTGATCAAATATGATTCTAATTTGCACTTGCCTGTACTTGAACAAAAACATCAAATATGATGGTAAGCACTGTTCACAGTATGTGTAAGGTATGAATTTACGTTCACAGATTACATTTTATCATCAAAACATTAAAACATTGAAAGTGGCTTTCAACTGTTTCTGTTTATTTTCGTCACGCTTCCGCAATTGGTACGCAACTCAAATTGGTCATGGTCATAAAATGATTTCTATAATATTTTAAAATTGAATTAAAATGTGTATTTTTTCTAATGATATAATTATAAAGATGTTTGTCAGAATTTCCACTAGATGACTTTTTTTCTGCCACATTTTAAGAGTACACGATGACTTCAAAGAAAACATGTCAGAAAACCAGAAAACCTGACGACGATATGTTAGAGGATTTTTAAGAGGTGAATTATAGGCGTGTTTGATTGTTGAGTTCTGGTCCTTACATTGTATCACCGGAAAGGGTAAAAGTGTATATATGACAATTGTAGTGTAGTATGGTATATAAAGCAATAGATTTTGTTGCAATCGGCACATCAACTAGTAGAAATACAAACAAGTTGTATAGCCCATGATATTGTGTACCGAATTGGGTACCAAGCACGGCCGAAAAAACGGATGAAATCTCTCTCCGAGATTAGCCTTCTATCTTTGAAAATAAATTACTTAGAATCAAAAGTTTTTCTGAAAATGACCCAACATGGGCAGTCTGTTTCAATAACCAAGAAACATTCCAAATACAAGATCTGCATTTTTAAGTATCACTGAAAACTGTCAAAAATGTACCAATTTTGGGAGCCTGACGTTATATAAAGTGATGGTGTTGTAAGCGTATGTGTGCCATCAAAACAGGGCAATTACTCTTACACAACATCATCATATTTAAAATACTGGAGACATTTTGTTTGAATTGGAAATGTCTCTAAATAAACGTTTATGTCCGTTACAGACAAAACATCAACAATATGGCACAAGAGAATGCAACACCACGTGAAGAAAAACCTTCGTACAAATGTTTATTATGCTGTCGACACTGTAACTTCCCCAGACAACTGTCGTCGTGTTTTCATCTATTTTGTACGGACTGTCTGGACACTTACGTCCGGTTAGAACATGTAGTTACAGACAACAGGACATATATACCCTGCCCTGTGTGTGGCGAACCGTGCTCACCTCCCGACCCCAAGACTCCAGTCAGTTCCTGGGCTTCCTCGTTTCCGCTTCATCCGTTGTTCCAGTCCTCAAATGATATTGAGACAGGAACCGTGGAGACATTATGCGATGGGTGTTTGAGAGATGATGAAAAAAACACAGCTGAATTCTGGTGTGACGTTTGTATTGAAGGCATGTGTAAGCCATGCAGGGTGATGCACAGGAAAAATAGAATCCTTTCCATCCAAACATACAGTGATTGAAATAAGTGCCGTTAAGAAAACTGCATCCGACAAACCTGTACAAATTCCCACTACGTGTCCTGAGCACACGGGTAAGGAATTGGAAACTTACTGCCTCGACCACAATGCACTCTGTTGTATGATGTGTGTGACATTGGCACACAGAGCGTGTCCGAACGTGAATTTTCTCAATGACGTGGCAAATAGTCCAATGGCCGATAGAGGTTTTGTCGAGAGTGAGTTGAACAAGGTGAAACAAGAAACACAAATCATCGTTGATGAGGACAACATCTCATTGGTTGCGCTCGACTCTGATTATCAGACGATGACTAATCGCATGACCGCAATAATAAAGACAGCAAAAGCTTAACTGGATTATCTGCACGTTCGTTTCCAAAGCAGCCTCGATGACATGTACAACCGTGATAAAGAAAGCTTGTCTTACCGCTTACGTACCAACAAGGAATTTCAAGCAAATGTGGATAACACAAGTCAACTGTTGGCGCTGATGAACCAATGCGGATCTGACCGTCAGAAATTTATCGTTGAAGAACAATCTAAGCTACAAATCGCTAGACACTTTTGTCGAATGCTGCAGAAAACGAAATACAGACGAAATGTATTCAACATGACATTGAACTTTGATGACACAATAGAAAAGGCCATGAACTCGATCACAACTCTAGGTGTTGTAGAGGTGTCATCGGCATTGTCATTGCCCTCACTCGACGCCCTCACATCTATCGAGAGACTGATCGGCACACTTAGGACAATACCGTTCGAGTCGTCGCTCGCCGACGGAACAGCGTCCGATTTAATCAATGAAACAGAACAGATACTCCCTTCACCAGAAACACAGCGCGTTGACTTGTGGAACGGGTCTTTGTCCCCTGTCAAGTCAGTGTTGTGTAACTCACTTGGTAGGTCGGACCAGATATGGCTGACAGGCGGAGTGTTTATTAATGGAGAAGGTCTACTTATCACAGACTACTACGAAAATAGGATTCTACTGTTTGATGATCACTATGATTACGTCAGACAGTTTGACGTGGACGGCAAACCTTCTCACATCTCACACGGGTTTACTGCCGACGAGGTGCTCATATCATTATGCAGCAGTCGAACCATTCTACGATGTACACTAAAGGGAGGTGTCTTTACTTTGAACAGCAGAATCTCCACTCAGTTCCCTACCTGGGGTACATCTGTCCTCGGAGACAACATCCTGGCCCGGTCTGCAGACGCTGTACAGATTATATTAACTGATGGGACACTAGTTAAGTCTCTAAAAACGAAAGGCGATTTTGCTTACGTCACCGTATCACCACGGGGATACTTTTACCACACAGATGATGATGCCATAGTGTGTCGGTCACACCATGGGAAGGAGGTGTTTCGTCACAATTCTAAGGGTCTGAGAGGACCGTGTGGAATTGACGTGGATCAGGATAGTAATGTATATGTGTGTGGTAGGCTTTCTGGGAACGTCCACCTAGTGTCAGCAGACGGAACAAAGGAGAGGGAACTCCTCCCCGATCTGTCCGGTATAAGGCGACCTTGCGCTATATTGGTCCATCCCACTAGACTGGAGTTTATAGTGACGTCATCTATGGAGAACGTGGCGTTCACAGTTTACAAGTTCTGTGCTGAGTGATTCTTCTTATACCAAACTGTTTAATACCACCACGTATAGACTTGCTGGAGTGATCAAGAAACACCTATTCATTTAGGGGTAGAGTTATGTATACACTCTGCAGCGACTGCTAAGGAACTGCCAGAGACAATGTAAATGAAATGTCCTCACATTTTACAGGAGCATTTCCGCTTTTCCTCTTGTAAAGAAATCTGTCCTGATATACCCAAATTAGGACAGGCTCCACGCATCTTTCCTGCGATAGCTTATAATAGGACCGCGTCATCAATTTTGTCACACTTCATACGTCACTGATGATGGCGCAGTGCAATGGATTCACCTTGTAGAAAAATCCTGTGTAATCGCGACAGAGAAATCGAAACTCTCAAAATGATACTTTTGGGGTGCTGCATTCGGCAAACACCTGTTTATTATAGTTTATTCCCTGGGCGCTGAAGCGAAGATATCACAGACAATTCAGGTTGGGCTGTGGAGGATTTAATTGACAGCAAAAGAAGTGCGTGTACCATGCAGGCAAGTTTATTTCCGATAACCTAAAGGTTGTAATCGCAGCGTGAACCTGAATCAAAAGCGTAATCTTCACAACTTACATGTGTTTTGTGTACCAAAAGCGGGAATATATATAACTTATCTTGCTGATGTTTTGCAAACACGCGGCGTTATCAATAACTCGAATCTTTGTATTTTAAACCAGGCGTTAACTTCATAGGTTATCTCAGCTGACCTGTTTCATTTTAAAATGTATTAATTTTCCTTGTGTTTAGAATGTTCTTGTTATAACTATGGATGGACTTGGTCACTCATTATTTGACACATCCTGGTCCTAACAATATTTAAAATTTGGCTACACCAATTAGTGAAAATATATTCCATCATGATACCTGGTGTTACATTCTGTGTACTGGATATGTACATTCTACACAACCAATTTATATCAGTGGCAATCTTTAGGCTTATTCAATTTATGATAGGAGTTTTTAATCTTTTTCATTGTCTTTTACTTTGTTCACATTGTTACTAAAATACTTTGCAATTTCGTATTTCAATATATAACTAGAAACACCATGTCTGCAGTGTTGAATCGCGGGACTTATAAGCTAATTGAAATCAAAAGTACAATGAATTGCAAAAAATGGTACTGTACTATAATTTGCTTAATTATTAATACATCCAGAACAATAGCATGATATGGGTTTTGAATACATTAGTTACAGCCGCCACATAACATCAAAATAATTTTAGCTATTCCGATCTTATTTGTACATAGAAATTAAGGCCCTCTCATTACTGTACAAGTATAGCTAACTTTGACTGTTCATTTGACCCAAAGAATACAATCATTGCTTTCTGGACATATTTCATATTTCAAAACACAGCAGCTTATTTATAGTGTAAATGTTTTTGATATTATTAGTTAATGATAACGATTCTATACATACACAAATGTAAAGTGTTGGTTTATAGGTGGTTTACACAACTTCATAGTGTAGTTTCACTAGTCAACTTATAGGTTGTTAAAGACTTCATTATTCATTCAAAGTGTTTTCTTTTATTTTCATTTATACAGTTGGGCATTGAATGACATGCAAGCTGATTGAAATAAAAATTGATTATAGCATTAATAAACATTTAAATTACTTAATACAGGTTTGATGCTGTAACTTCCCTAATTTCCTAATGGCACTGTGTATAAAAATATTTCAAAGGGTGTTAATTATAACAAGATCGTTAATTAACAAACAATTGATGTTGCCTTTTTTAATCATTTTATATTTTTCATATCTCTTCAATCATTAAATCCTTCAGTTTTACATTAAAAAACAATCATCTGTTGTAACTGCATTAAAATTAATAATTAAAAAGAATCTTTTATCAAATGTTTTCCATATCTACAATTTTACATTTCACGTTGCCTAGTGATGCAAGTTAATGGTGATTTATTTTAAGGAGTACAATTATTTTAGTTACAGTGCATATCTTACTACTTTGTTATCCCGGATAAAATTAATAGCCACATACATGTACACGTCTTTTGTTCGTTGTATTTTCAAACCTTTTCGCACGCCCAGGATTGCTTTCCCTTTTTAAACGAGAGCAACTTGTTAAATATATTATTAAACAGTATTGTATTACCTCAATGAAGTTTGATGAAAATAATTTGTCACACCTGAGTCCTTTTACGGGTGTTTAAAGACAAGTTAGGTAATCGTAAACATGTAAGTTATAGTGGGCGTGTTTTCAAATACCCTCTCACTGAGTTAATGCGCCGGCGCATAAACGGCGTGTGACGTGTAATGATGTTAGCAGAAATGTTGTCACTCTTGCATCATCGCTTGAACGAATTCTTGTAAATTATTGGACCGACTTTGGCGTCGTCGATGTCGTTTCCCACGACATTCTAAACGTGGTTTTGGATGACAGATCTATAGACTGGCCAGCTTGGACTTTGTTTTGCCTTATATTTACCTCCTCACGAGACTGATGTGTGACGTTGCGTAGCTTGTTCGGACATGAAGTCTGCTCCATAAGGCTACGAAAAGCGGACAACGACAGGTCTCAATATTTCGTCTCGACGGTCCGCAGTCAACTGTTCGTTGACGTCAACTACATGTACCACTCCAATCCATGACACTGCAGCCACCAAAATGGCTGCAACAGACCGCGAGACGTGTTCCTTGAGGACGCCACGTTCTCTGTCCTCCTATATCATGGCTAATGCCCAATAAATAGCGAGAATAATTAGAGAACCGAACGTGATTCCGCTGTCTTAATATCCAAAGATGGCTGAGCCCAACAAAATGGCTCGAAACATCACTTAAAATTAAACTACAAAAATATTTAAAACCAACAAAGCTCACCCCGTGTGCTTTAAAATAAAAACGCCGTTTCACAAACAATGGTTTACAGGTTTTCAACGGGGACAAATAGGCGGAAGTTAATTGCATCGAACTTTTCGTGGTTTACAGTATATCAACTGACTGACTGTCTGGCTGATGTTATTGCAGAAACTTCTCGATATATTTTATAACAATTTTCCAGTTAAACAAAAGTGGTTTGACACAACTTCTCATCTTGGAATTAAACACCATGCTCAAATTCGTACTGATATCTTATTGATGACAATTGCACATATTTCTTCTACGCAGAAAATTTGCATGAATTTATAGAATTCCAGGTTGCGTATCAAGTTCTTTTCTGTTATTTATTTTGTTATTTATGAAACAACAAGAATTTATGTGTAACTTTTTTAATTGCACAACATGATCAGGTGTAGACATAAAAGGCCCTGAAGTGTCTCAAGGTGTATGTGAGTGAAACTGATCATACCGAAATCAATTGTAATTATATACAGGATGTATTACCAATATATTGTAATACATAAATATAACACAGTATAGTAGCATACAAATGAAGAATCAGTCTTTTTAACCCTCGACATATAGGTCAATGTTCGTCCATAACCATTCTTTAATATCCACAATAGCTTAGCTTTTTCACACAAGTGATATGATAGACAACATACAGAAATGTATTTCTTATGTTACTGAGATCTTCTTCTGAAGTTAAACACCATACATTCAATAGACGTAATACATTATAATATATCACACTTACTAATCGTGGCGTATGCTTCCTTTTGTTCGTAAGTCATATCACAGACAATCTGATTAAAATACAAATGCTGATTTATCCCTGCATACGTAGTGTATAATGAGGATATGTATTTTAATCAAACACAGGAAAATTGACCCAAGTTCTCACTACAAAGCAGAACATATAATGGAACAAAGGGAAGCAAACCCAAAACTACAACGTTATAAACAGAATTGTTTGAAAGACTGTAGGGTATTATATATATATATATATCTGTTAATTTGTAAAATATTTATTTTCACGTAAATTTGTATAAAAAATATTGATCGCAATTCAAAACTTCTTTAAACGATTATTTCACGACATGAAAGTTAAGTCAAACTTAACTTTATGTCTTCGCGAAAACAAAATGGCATAAAAAGAGATCAGTTTGTGAAATTAAGTATGAACATAATACAATTTATTTATAGCAATGATTTGAAAGACAATGGTTTCATATTACAAGTTCGTAAGATAAATATACAAATTCCTCAATTCTTGTGTTCTCATAGGTTGTTCACAAATCACATAAACGCTCATTCTTTATGTAATAGGGATTCAATTTATCATTGATCTGGTGTTTGATTAGTAGTTTAAATCTTGAATATAATTTCACATTACAATACTGAGATTCAAGAATTAAAATACCATGAAAACTATCTTTCGTTCCAAAGTGTTCACCCTTTCAATAGAATATGTATTAAGTGAACAACAAACTTGTACATTACTTTAAATATATAACAAATACTTTGATGGGCTAAGGGCTAAGTTTATACAGGAATGCCTTCGTGAGCCATATTGCACAGGGTTGATGTTTTGCTGAAATAAAGTTCTGACTCTGGTCATCATAAAATTGGGTTTCATTTCGATTCAAAAACGAATCGCTGCATAGAAATTGCGAACTTGTATAAGGGCGATTCGTTTTTAATATTACGATTTGATTTTTATATTATTTCTATGCTAGTTACATCCACTTTACTTCTTTTGCATGATATGCTTTATCTTACACACATTATAAAAGTAGGTCACTGCTGCCTTATTCACAACGACAAAAATGATATCTATATAACTTTATGAATATGTCATTCGGAAAACTTTGAAAAATGTGAGACTAGTTATCGACATAAAAAGGATGTTTTCAGCTTTTGGAAAACATGCATACCAACCAAGCATAGTAATGCTTGCCCTGTTTGTATATTTTTCATAATTGTGGTTGAATGTCGTCTCCTTGACTATATTATACCGCGTCTACATGTATGTTCATGTTCTTCACTATCTACAGTTTGCACGTCGTCTGTACGCCCATCTGTAACCTCTTCTCTCTGGTGTGCCTGTGCTGCATTAGGGTTTTTAGATCTGATCAGCACGATCAGATCTAAAAACCCTAATGTAATGTGCCATACTGATCCTATAGCCAAAGGGAGGGTCCGTAAACCGAACAAGCCGCCCCTCTCCCATGTTGCTGTAAAACCACCAGCTTCCCTGTGGTAAGCCATCAGCTGAAAATTCACCATTTGGCACAAAAACTCTCGACACCAAATGCTGAATATCTGTCGTAGGTCCAGCCACAGTGTACGTAACAGCGGCCAGGTAATACCTGTAAAACAGGTACAAATAAAGGTGCTTATATCTCACCAGCAACATTTAGATTACAAACAATTGATGATGTTTAAGTTAAAAGAAAATACTCGAAATGATATATCGGTGGTTAAATGTATGCATATAATAAATATATTTATCACAGAATGTACTGTGTTACCCAGTGAATATACCCATGCCATATTTTTTTGAGTATTAACCCATGTAATAAGACCTATCAGCCCTGTGATTGGTTGTAAGTTTCAATTATTTCAATTGTGACGTCACGCCTAGGACTGTTTTTTATATGCATGC
>JAUMHH010203455.1:0-13209 GCA_032359455.1 Chlamys rubida
GTCGGTGGTGTTATGATGAAATATGTTTCACTGTTTGTTATATTTAAATGTACATATATCTAGTAAAACCATATGTTGTAATTGAAGGTTTTGTTCAAAAATTTGCTTGTGCTTGAAATTACTTTTGCTACCTGTAACTGTTCAATTTTCAGCCAGTAACCTTTTATTAGTAAAAACAATAATGAACAGCTACTGCTTAATAATGGACAGCTACATGTACTTCTTTTATAAACATTTATGAAGGAATGCAACATACATACTTAGAAAATGTTCTAAGAACAATGATTCAATAGGATACATGGTATGTAAGTGTGTGCATACCCTCTTCAACGTTAAGAATGTTCAGTTCGGTCCTGAAATATATGGAAATTATATTAGGAACGAAAAACTGTCCTAAATGGTTATTTATGATAAAGATTTTCTTTGTGATTTATTTTTGTCACCGCATTGGTTCATATTTTTCGCATCATTTTCTGTTGAACTTTGTTTTAAGCTATTGTTGAATACCAACGGTTATAAAGTAATGATAAAAACTTGTCAAAAACTCGGGGGAAATATTAAGCAATGTAAACGGTGGTAGATTTGCAATGTTTCAAGACAATAACTTCAAGACGGTTCTCTTGAAAAAAAAATATTACATGCAATTTGTATTTATTTCAGTCTAACTTCAAAATGGCCAAGATGAAAATATAGCACACGAGTTATCTTTTATCAAAGATCATAATTATTATTACCCGAAATACAAATAATAACAATGCATTAGTTATAATGATAATTGGTCTACTTAATGCCAATTCCGACAGCAGTGAGTGTGTTTCATTTGTTCAAAGTTATGACAGTTTGTTAATAACAATATCTCTTTAATCTATATGCAAAAAGTATCGTTAGTATCAGAAAACTATTTTGAATCAGTTTGCTTTAGTTTTCAGAAGGAGGGAATATTTTAACAAACTTGCGTTAAAGGAGTTTTTCGATTACATTTAAATGACGAACACGTTCTTAATTATAAATATGTATGTACATACCTCTGTGTGTGTATAAAACAGCATGGATATGTTGTACCAGTAGATAAATAAAACATGACAGTACCTTACTGTTCATATCCGCTATAGAACAACAACGACATACAAAGGTAATAGCAAACCGATGTGGGCTAGGTGGTACACTCTCGCCGGTCATACCTTATCACACTATTAGGATAGCAGTGGTGCCACCTGCGGCCATGATACCACGCCGATACGATGTCAGATTATATTCTTTCTGACAGTGTTGTCTATCAATTTATCTGTATAAAGTCGAATAACCAATGCTTTATCTTAAGGGAACACAATGTGTGTTTACCCACAAAGTAGTTTACCAAGTACCAATACTTTAGAGGTAACCTCTGCAAGGAGACTTGTCTTTGAGCCCTCTCTAGTGATTTTAATACCGCTTTCACTGTATGTTATATTGTAGTTTTGTAACTGTTTTTTAAGTATGCATTGATTTAAACCTTTATAAACCTAATCATATGTCATTAAGCTGTCCGTATTATCAAATCTACAAGTGAGCCAAACTCAATATATTTACATGTACATGTAACATGATGGTATTCTTCCGGAACACATGGTCTCATTCTCCTTGTCCTTTTTTCAAGGATCTCCTTACTAAGGTTGTCCTTGTTCATATTTTGTCCTAATTTTTTCAGTTCGAATTAAGGCTTTGTTGACACTTTGGGTTTCTCTTGTTTTTATTCTTATATATCCTGTTACGACCATCACACAGATGCATTTAATCTATGGAGTAATAGGGCAAACTCCTGCAATCATTCCTTTCTACATGGAAGTGTTTTATTCTTTAGTGTACATACTGAATGTTTGGTTCACCTCCCGATAGACTGAACTTCAATTGTTTTCTACGATTTTAGTTCTTTTCTAACGTTAAAGGTCTACCAATCACAACTTCATTAGTAACACGAAGCGTTTTCAAAAAGGATATAGTTCAATTATTATATCTACCACGCACGTTAAAAACACGTCAAATTGCACGCGCTGTATAATAAAAGATAAAAATAAGAATTGTAATGTATTATTATATTTTATAAGTTGATCATTAGAATAGTCAGTTGATGAATTATTTTCAATACAGTGCATACGAAATAACTTTTCGAAACAATAGTTAACGGCGGCAAAACTAAATTTTCCAAATATTGAAATTCCTGATACAATTGAAATTTACATATGAATATGATTGAGGTAATATGAGAATTATAACTTTATTTCTTAAGTTATTAGCTGTTTGAAAAACACCACTTCCAATCCCTTGTAAAAAGGTTTAAGTGAACTATCTATGGCTCCTCTTGTATGAGTTAAGTACCAGTCAACCTGTATATTGATCACTTTGACAAAACGCAGACTGTAATCCGATGATTGGAATTTTCTCTTTCTAAATTAAATTTTGATATGGTCCCAATATTCTGTTAAGAAAGACATTTACATGTAACACGATCACACAAAAGAAATTGCAAAATGTTGAACGTCGTAAGCTACATTGTGACCTAAGGTTGAAAGCTTGCTAGAACTGCTGATATGTTCATCAATCACAAAAGGTCGATGATTAAATTACAAATTAAACGCAATCAAAATAGATTCTATTCCTTTTTTATATTGAATGCTGCATGCTTTCTCAATATGTTATTACCACATTCTTGACTATTCAAACATCCACTACCCGACGCTTTCGCTGCAGGGTTAAAATGCATGCCGTCATTAAAATACACAAACGCATTTTTCTTTCAAAAGATTTTAATTGCTCATATGTCGTAGGTTATTTTTTTTATGAAATATATCTGATAATTAACGTTAAGGATACTGAGATATAGATACAGGTTTATAGAATAAATGACATTTGATATGTATAGAAGAAATAAAATGGTTTGTTTTCCTGCTAGGAATATACGTAGGATTAATTATTTCAGTGTTTTTAAACAATACTATGAAGATCATTCTAAGTAGTATATGCAATGCAAATACTGATATTAACTATCAATCAGGAAAACAGCTACATCTCACTTAAAATCCCCAGGTAATGTTTCTTTCTTAAAACTGAAGTAAATGCTTCATACATTTGACTGTACCTATATGCCAAAGAATTCATAGAAAGTAAGAAAATGAGAAATGTTCAAATATTGAAAAACAGTTATTGAAATCGTTAGGCTATAACTGAAGAAAATTTCGTTTACATAAACCATCGTCTTTTATCTGCGTTTGTTACTAGGTATTGATATCTAGCTTCCGCTGAAATACTTAAGCGGCATTATTTCATTGTTTCTATATAGAATGTTCTTGCATACTATTTATTCACATTATTATTTAACCTTTACAAAAGAACATTTCGAAAGATTTATAAAGGAAAAAACTATGAATATTCAACAAGCAAACGTGAAAAAATACTATACTGATATATATTCGTGTCACCTCTACTATCGCTTTCTTTAACACGTAACAGTATCAGTACGAACATCATGTTTTAAAATACCTGCCATTCATAAAAGTTGAAAGAGTTGAAATTCCTTTAAAATCTTGCAGGTTCTGTATTTTATCCCCGATAAATGCCTGCTGTGACTCTTACTATATTTAGTAGAGGACTGGCTAAGAAGGAAGTATCGCATAAATCTAGTAGCGTCATACCGAATGCACCCATCAGACCAACCCCGGAGTCCTAAGCCTGCAATAAACCTATATAAGCTGCTTAACTGCCGCCAACATGAATGAGAGAGCAAGATCGGTCACCTGCTGTCTTCTTTGTTATCAAACAGATTATTTATAAAAACATCTTGGACCCTCTGAATTCAGTCCTACAGTAACACGCGTATTGTCCATCACAGCTGTCTATCGTGTACAAAGATGCTACAAATTATCACAGTCGAAGGTTTGAATGATGCTGATGCCCGTCGCGATTTTCATAAACATTCGGATTCTCTCGGTACGAATGAAAGCTTGAGAGGTCTGTCCGGGGTCATCACAGTGTTTAGAACTGGTTCAATATCTTCATGATGGTATTCGATCTTGAAGTTCTGTACCATCTGAAAAAAACAATAATAACCAACTGTATAAAATAGGAATAAAATCGGAATTTATTGTTACTTTAATTTCATTATTTTCAAATGAGTGCTTGTTTTATGTTTGTATTTCTAGTTTATTTTTTATACTAAAAGCAAATAACACAACGCAAAAGAAAAAAAAAGTAAAAAAAAAAACAAGAGAGGAATGGAGAAAACAATGAAAAAAAAAACATCTTAGAAGCAACAAACCAAACAAACATAAAAGTGCCGGAGAAAAAAATATTAATAGATAAATAGCAAACACCAAACCCAAATGTACCATGCTCTTAAGAAAAAAAGAAATTAAGACATGACGACTTTTCTTACTCAACATAATTTGTGGACTCACAAAATGGTATTCAGCACGAATGTAAAATTACTTATTCATAGATGGATGAGTGAAAGACAATATGGTTTACGTATGATACTGACCTTGGATAACATAATATGCATCTCCTGCTCGGCGAACCTGCGGCCTTAAATATAAAAAAAAATCGCAAGAGGAAATTAGACAAAAATACAAGACGAAAATCAATAAAAAGAATCAACGGAGTTTTTTTGTTGGTTTTTTTCAGTTTTAAATAACTATTTTTATCTGAATTCGTTTAGTCCATAACATACCGTTATGTAAAACACCATTGCGTGTTAAATGATTAAGTTTTTCCCGGGAATTTTCCAGACTTGCTCGTCGATATCTCCTTTGATTAACGTTGTTATGTGTGTAATATGTCGGTTTAGTATTCGTTGCGCAGTGTGTTACGTGTTAATTACATGTTCTAATTTTTTCTAACCGAAATAAAGTTTGATACATGTGTAATATTGTTTGATATTGTTTAACAGTTTATTTAACAGCTGTGACGTTTGTTTTAACTCACCAATGCACATCCTCGCTCCGTGCCCCCACACAAGGTTAGACAGTGCCTTGATGTTGGAGTCCATGTTGGCCTCCCTTAGCCATCTCTCTGGGCGGAACTCCTCTGGGTCGGGGAAGTACTCGGGGTCTCGGAACATCCCGTATAAATTAGCCTGGACGTGGGTCTGGAAGGAAAACAAGCCCCAGCATAATGTCATTAATTTTGTAACCACAGATTGATCAACAGAATGTGTAATGTGTATCAGCAAATTGACACCTTGTATTAACAGGTTAAGAAGCAAACTTGTGGTTTTGTTGGAATTATTTCTGATTATGATTATTTCTGATTTTGATTTATTTGATCAACTTTTATGTTGTGAGGTGCATATTTTTGCGTTAGGTCACCAGAAAGGTCGATTATAATTTAAGTAAGCCTTGAATCTAATATCAGGTCATCTGTCTTTTAGGCTACTTGACGCTTTTATTTTGTGTATTCTTTTCGTCCCCATGCAGTCTAAAATCCGTTTATAAGAATAATTTCATATACAGTAAATCTTATCTTATACATACATGTATATGTAACTGTTATTGTATACTTACGCCAGCGGGGAGGTTATATCCGCCTACTTCGATGTCTTTTTGTACAAATCTGCTGGTGGCGAACGTGATGGGGTATAACCTGGGAAAATGTATCAAAATATGTTTTTGTCGGTGTCGTAAATATCCGTAAAAGTATACTGAAGTGTCAACAAAACTACTAAGCAATAACAACTCGATACCATAGTTACCCAATTAGTACAAAAACGTGTTAACTTGGTTAATGTCTAAACCGTGTCCTCGCCATGAATACAGTAGATATAAATGTAGTATACAGCTTACTTACCTGAACGTTTCCTTGATGACAGCTTTGATGTAAGGTAACTTGTTGAGGGTTTCTGGGGTGATGGCCTCTTTGTTTGGGAGGACATTCTGGATTTCCTGAAACAGCTTTTCCTGTACTGTCGGATTCTTAGCCAAGCAATACATCACCCACAGGGAACCGTTGGAGGTCTAGTAGATAAACAGAATATATATACCAGAGTGTCAATACAATGACAACATTCGAATTCAAAGAGCATTTAAGTTGACACCAAAACGAAAGGAAGTTTATCATAAACCGCCATGTAACTTAGAGTCGAAATCAGTGCACGTATTCATAAAACCATAACACGCTCAAACTAAATATCGATGTTCAAGCTCAATTTCTTGTTCCGACAATTTATCAATAAATAAATCACATTCTGTTAAGGATCAGGAGCACAGCAAAATCTCGTTTTCAATGTTGACCGTGTCACATGATGAAGGCCAGTTTAAAGAAAGTCTGCTTGAGCACAGAATGCATGCTTGGTCAAAAGAACAGTTAGATTAATATATAGGCCCAGTTGTCCACAAAAAAAGCTTCCTGCAACGTAATTGACATGTTCGAATCTTGGAAAACATATCGGTCAATAGGTTTAATACGATAAACCCATCTTTATCATATATGTAGTCGTTGATATTTGCAAGAAAAACCACCACTAAGATTTAACATATTTATTACAAAATCATTAATGAGGTTTCAGGCACATGGACAGGTTAAATCCTGAAATAAATATTTTCGCGTCGATTTGCGAAAAGAGACGAAATAATGCTGATATAATATAATTAAATTCAAAAAGGAGGGATTATCGTGCATCCATTTACTAGATTATTTTTGCATTTCAGTATTAATATCAAATATCATGTACCGTTTCCGTGGCCCCAACAAGCAGATCGACCGCTGTAGAGAGGGCATCCTCCGGGGTGAGGGACTCCTGTGACATAAGGTACGTCAGGAAAGACACCTTTTCGTTCTCTTTAGGTACAACGCCTTCCAGAGCCTTCGCTTTCTGGTGATTCGTATAAAATGACGACAAAAATTCAGTAGTTATGACTTATGTGAGATCATTTTTTTATTTCAGTGTAAAAAATGTAAATAGATTCGGCATTTCTCGCCGGAACAGCTGATAGCGAATATGAATATCTCTAACAGAGTTCGAACCCACTGAAACTAAAATAATGTCGTTTTGCATTTATCTTTACTTTTATACCCTTTAAATCAATTGGTTAGAAAATAAGAAAACGATCAGAAGTGTCTTGCTTCCAAAGATTAGCTGTTACATAGCGTGAATATATTATTCACATACTAAGATCTTACCCCTACAACACACTAACACCTGCGCTTAAATCAAGGCCAACAAAACTGATTAATATAATTAACATTATTCATAACTATTTTAAAATAAAATGGAGAAAGTTAATATTTTAGCACTTTTCTATTGGATTTTCATTTTCCGGTGGTATCTATGGAAAGTTTATAGAAAAATTACCATCGTGCTGCAAATGTTTTCAAAAAGTGAACTGTATAATCGTTTACAACGTTAATTGCCGTAAAGGTTTACTCACCTTATCAACAAAAGATCTGCCGATTGTCATAACGTTGTCAGCGTAAGCTTCGTACTGTTTCCACATCTTCGTCGGCACGACTTTGTAGAAGGGAATGTTGTACATGAGAGGTTGCATAAGTTTGAAGAAACCTTGCAGGTTATCGATGAAGCTCTGTGCTTGTGTCGGGGTTGGGCTTCCAAAGCAGCCTATTCTCTCCTCGAACAGGAATGTACCAATGGCTGGGGATGTAATTACTTAACTAATAACTAGATGATATTGTAAACGTTTAAAGTATTGGTCAATAAGATGGTTTGGGCTAATCCAGCACTTTAACACGAATAACCTTAAAAATCGTCAAAAAAGTAAAATGACATCATTTCCCGGTATTATGCATGTTTTATTATTGTTCCGCGTCTTGAATAAAAATGGCTAAAACATTAGCGTGTGGAACCCCCTACCTCCTTCTTGGAATTGGTGATATTACTTATACTAACTCAGCTATTTCATAAAAAGTTAGATCTGAGAAAAAGAAGGAAAGACAAGTGTACCGCTTGAAGGGTAGGAAAGGAAGACCCAGTGCAAAGCAAGTCATGGATAAAAAGTATCAGGCCACCGGAAAGATATTTGAATGTGTTTACTCACATTCCATGGCCCATTTAAAGATCTCCTTCTCCAGGACTGGCACTTCGTGTTTGGTGGTGCTCCTGTCTTTTAGATGTTGGACAAAATCTTCAGCCACTGTATCCATGCTTCCACAGTAGTCCAATACCTCTTTCATCTTCAGCATCTTCTTACTGACCACTGTTCGGTATTTGTGCCACTCCTCTCCTTGTCTGAAAAGATAGTGTCAATGCATTAATGAATCTCAGTTCAATAAAATGCAGAAAGGATGCGCCTTTCTTGGACATTTTTTTCTCCCACAACCACTTTAGGTTTCTTCACTCACGACTCAATGGATAAACCTGCTAGGTGCTAGGGGTTGGTAAATATGTTTGGTAACCCAGTAGCTAGTTAACACCTTGGCCTTATTCCATTGATCAATCATTATATTATGACAGTTTCTTCAATTGTGACGTCATGATCTATGGCAAAAGTTTACACGCTCGGAAACAGAATTAATGCACGTAAAAATATCATTTTTTAGGAATGATATGAACGTTATAGGAATAAAACGGTCTCCAAACTTATGATGGCAGGTTTTCAATTTTATCTAACTCTCAATATTTGTGAACTTCGTGTCTTCACACAATTTTAAAATTAACCAACTCCATTTATATAAACATTTAAAATTAACCAATCTCACGCAATGGAAACCTCAGTATCCTAAATACAGGCCCTGGAAAAGGGAATCAACTGTAACATGTAAATTGCATAAGCAGGTGCGATGATGCGTTACTAATTAAGTATTGAGGTTAACGATGGAGCAAGATGCATCTCAGATTATCATCGGGCTGGGCATTGACGTCATCGTAATGGTCATGCTGCAAGAAAAAAACCGAGATATAAAACTGAAAATGAGGGACTATTGATATGTATGATTTCAAGCCTCGGAGGAGATGCACGAAAGTGTTGAAATCGTTGTTTAGGGACAGTTGCCATGACTTACGCATTGACAAGACCCAGTCCGATCCCATTCTTGGACCTGTAGTAAGCCATGGGTTCCATCTCGCGTCTCATTGGGTATTTGCCTTCGTCTCGGATTACTTTGTTGTATTCGTCTGGATCGCTGATGATAACTGTTGAAATGGTAGCTATTTTCTCTTTGTAGATTGGTCCGAATTCTAAAGCTCTTGTTCTGTATGCCTACAAACAAATTCAAGTAAAGCTGAACTTCTTGATGGCTTGACCAGAAGAAACATTTGTTGCAAATAAAACTTAAAAAATGACCTATGCTAAAACGTGAGTTTTTCTGTTACCGAGTAGGCGATATTTAATTTCAGACAGGTTTTAAGAAAAAAAATACTACTTCTGAGGGTCAAATTTTGGGTTAAAAATCATGATTTTTTGCATATTTTGGTGTTTTTTGATGTGGTAACCATGGTTTTCACAAGTCCCAAATATGGAGAGAACAGTTTTTGAAAAAAAAATCATTCTTCTAAAAAAGACGTATTCAAAATGTTGTTGGAAATCAGAATTGTAGTTAAAAAGTAAAAAAAAAAAGACTAGAATACGGACAAGAATATCCGGATGTTTATTTTTTATATAACAAAAATGTGAATGTATACTTATGTTGTTAATATATATGTATGACGAATATTGATACGTGATCGAATATTTTGAACAGTATTTACATTATTTAAAGGCGATTCTAGACGCCCATGTACATTGTATGTATATATATATATGTGTATGTCATAAAATTTTGGAAAATATAATAAAAAATAACAAAAATAACAAAAAAAAACACCCAAATTATACGTTATCTATTTTTGAAATACGGACTACATTGTTTACGGGGAAGTATTTAAGGTTCAACAAGCCCCCTGAAAGATGTAATAGTCACCCTAAATTTCAACCCCTTGGTAAATCATATTCATAGATCCTTATTAAAAATTGGTATATATATATGTAATTGAAATATATTAAACTTGTGCATAAGCTATTAAAAAGGTACATAACTAGGTCAACGTAGCCAATAATGAACCATTAAGGCCAATGTCTTCATAATCATAGCTCAATGGACTACCAATATCTTTAGCGACCTAACTGAATGCTACATGTACGAAATGTCATTATAAATATTTGAAATTCATTTATATTCCTTGGACATGCGGAGCTTAATTTCTCTTGTAATGTACAAAATTCTTAGTGAAACGTCCGAGTAACATCATATATGTGTAAAACCATATACATATGACCATAAAAACACTTAAACTTCATAAAAAATGTCCTTTCGTAACATTGAATGCTGTTATAAAAAACTAAGCATGTTATAAACATTATCGTACGTTTCAGTTTTAAATGTTTATAACATGTCTAGCGCAACCATAATATCACAGAATTTTATTAAATGGTACATCATCTAAAGTTTTTTATCGATCAAGGCTACTAGGCCTCTGTTTCTTATTTATAATCTGCTTAAATATATTACCAGGGGAGTTTTCCATGATTTTAGTGGTTTCGCATGGCAACATCTATCTTTAGTTTAGGTCGGAATTCCTCTCAACAGAAAATGAACAAAGTGTATAAATAAGGTCTTTAAATATGACTTATTGGGGGATTGAAAGTTTAGGTGACTACAACGTCTATTTGGGGGTCTGTTGAACTAAGCGTATCTTTAGTAGGGAAGAGGCCATATGTATTTGAGGCCCCGGACGGGATACTCGTATGCTATTGTGAAGTTGAACAGTTTTTCGATATAAAAGTGAGACAAACATCGTTTTCCTGTAACTGAGAGAGATCGAGTTATATAAGTCTCGAGCTAAGATTCTGCAACATCCCTAACGCCTCGGTTGGGGTTATGTTACAGAATCATATCCCTCGACGGAAATAATCCTATATCGCTCAGTTACAGGAACTAGATCTTACAAATCTTACATGGCCATGACGGCGCATGCAAAGGAAGCAAATTAATTGATATGATGCCAAATTCATTTTTGCTGTCTTGTTTATAATTTGAAGTTTGTTATTTTGAGTATAAGCCAAACGCCGCGCTCTTTCTAATGGTATAGTTAATATAAATCCAATTCGCTAGTAAAGAAATTAGTAATGTGACACAAGATGTATAGTTTTATTTATCATACACATTTCTTACTTCTCTAATATTTCCTAATTCTATTATTATATTTCATACTTCTATTATCAATTACGACTCTTGTATTAACTTATTTAGTTTAATTTACCTTGTTCTGTCAGCCTCAGCTGCTAAGATTACCACTTCTGACACTTCACGCTGTAGATACAACTTCTCTTGTACCTATATACTGTGCTTGCTTTGAGTACCACCATTGTTATTGCTATGCTGTAGTTAAAACTTCGAATGTACAAGCGACTTGTTTATATTAACTGTTCCATTATATGCATTCCTCTGCTAGAATTACTACTATTGTACAGTTTGAACCCGCTATTACTCTTTGTATACATACACAGAATGTGGTGTTCCACCTACCTTGCCCGCCGCGGATATCAAAAACTTCAGGACAGAGACACCTGTGGGAAACAATTTTCAATACGTTTGTCAATCTGGTTACCAGCTTTCTCAAGGCAGTGCTGGTCAACTCATGTGTTTGGCAAGTGGACATTTTGCTCAAATCGATTTCTCATGCGAACAGGGTAAGTATATACATGTAAGTTTTGTACAATGTATGTTAAAAGTTCTATATACCTTCAAAAAAATATATTGTTACTTTCCGGTTTACTTTGGGGAAAGGTAGGGGAGGGGATGATAATGATGATTTACATTGTATGACAAACATGTATACCTGATACAATAGAAATCAAAGAACATATCCAAAGGTATGGTTTTTGCGATATACCTCATCGCCATTGCTTGCATTTCCAGTACATGGTATGAAATCAACATAATTCTATTGAAATAGCAGTTTCTAAACCATGAATGTTATTTTTTATTAGTGTGTGTATACGCAATATACCTGTATAAAGGTGGAAGATGAACGTAACACACACAGGTGATAAGACCTAAAACTTGGTAATAGAAACAGTATATCAAAAATGAACTACACTGCATCAGCCAGCTCTTCCATCCCTTTAGGACTCATCGGTGATGTTAGTGGCCAAAAAGTTTGAAATCCAAACTGGCCTAAACTATACATTAAAACAGAATGAGAATTGCATCAAATAAACCCTTAAATATATGAACTTCAAAATTTATAGAAACAGGGTTTCATGTAAAATTACATAACGAGTAATGTGTCTACAATGTATATGATGAACCGTGCAATTGCTAAATCAGTTTACTGTAGATCTCAAGGTTGCGATAAACCTCGGTGACTACGAATTTGCAATTTGTAGAAATAAGAAGAAAAAAACGTATATTTTAAAATAGATAAAATCTTATATTAATATATAATATAATACTGTATATTAAACGATACATAACGATATCAATATAACATACAACGCACATACCATGAGTGTGCCAGAACGCCAGCGACAATATTAAGGGATTACGTCACACGATCATAGACATTCATGTATCAACATTTGATTTGACTGAAGTATTTTAAATGTTTATTTTCATCCTCATCTCTGAAAACATATATTTGTAAAAAAAAAATCATACCAGTTATCGAAAATCATTGGTTATCGTTAAATTCATGACAATATCTCTTAGTACAACTAAATACTAGAAGATCGCCTATGTCGTTTGACATCCTTATGATGTAAATAGTAATAGATCATGATTCGTAATAAAGAATTATAAGGTTCATAGTCCGATGTGGCAGTCTTCCTTTCCTGAACAATGCTATGGTAGCCTATACCAGCGTATTGGTACCTGGATCTTCAGTCGAGTACACCTGTCACCCTCACTACACACTGATACCATACAATACCATCGCAACAATAATGTGCAAGAACGATGGAACATGGTCCATGATTAACTTCTCATGCTACTGGTACTAATCAAATGGTAAGTCACACATACTTTACGGTACAGTGATAGTTTCATTGCCATATATCAAAACTGCAAAAGCCCAGCGTTACTGAACTAGCTTGAGCGCCCCGTGGTTATACTTCGGGAAGGCAGTATTTTCACTTATATTCATTTGGCAGTTACAAAGCTGCATGATAATCAACGTAGAATTCTACACATCTTTCACAGCCCAATGACCCATTCATCAAAGCCTGGACAATGCTTCTTCTAAAACGA
>JAUMHH010203466.1:2165-13209 GCA_032359455.1 Chlamys rubida
GACTTCGAGCATTGTTACAGAAGCAAAAATCTGGAATGACAAAGGTTTTGATGTCTTTCTGTCATCATATTCAATTATACAATTAGAAAATTAAACTAGAATCAGGGCAAGACCAAAGTTTTCAAAAGCACTGGTCCTTTGGGCAAGTGGATTTGAAAAAGTTCTTCGGCTGGAGGTAATTATGTACCTGTCCAAAAAATTTCATATTCAGCAAGTGCATACTGCAATGAATTAGCTGTATTAACATTATGGTCTTTTAACATAAACTAAGCTATTTTGCCTTTTCATTGTGAATTTGATCAATTATAGAACAGCATGCTATGGATATAGTAATATATACAATAACAGATTTTGCACTGTCCTTCTAGCAAGTAGATGTAAATTTTAACTTACCAGCAGACCAAACCTACTAGCACGGGTCATCAGACCTGGCATTTTTCTTTCCCTGATATTAAGACCAAGAAGACTTGTATGTAAGTGAAAAATATTAATAATTATTCTATATATTTATGGCATGATCAGTATTAGGAAAAGACTTTTTTGATCTGATAATAGTTGTCACCTTTAAATTTTCAGAAGGAAGTGAATATTTTGAAATTATTCACTTAGAGTTAGTAATTTTGAACAGACTTGTTGCAATATATATATGTATATACATGTTCTGTTTTAAATATTTCAGGTATGTGGCGATATTCACGGCCAATTTTACGATCTCAATGAGTTATTCAAAGTGGGAGGTGACGTCCCCGACACAAATTACCTGTTCATGGGTGATTTTGTGGACAGGGGTTTCTACAGTGTAGAGACATTTCTTTTACTTCTAGCATTAAAGGTAAGCATTTGACTGAAAATCTCCTTCATATTTTCTCGGGCTATTAAACTCATGATTTCAAAAATGTTTTTGAGATCTAACCTGGAATTTCTTTATCTAATACCGGATACCACTCTCTTTAGAGGGAATGGTCCAGCGGAAGATCCACTTCTGCCAGATTTTATTTTTTTTAATCTAGAAGCACTGTAGAGCTCTCAGTTGCAGCTTGATTGAGATATTAAGTTTGAAAATAACTTGAAAATTTGTTTCTGTTCTGTAGAAGGTAGACATAGTACCTGTAACTGAAGGTAGACTCATGTGAAACTTGATACAAAAACAACTTTATAATAAGAAGAAACTTAAAAGTAAATGACTTTAGTTTTCTATACTTGACAGTAATGTTTACAACATTCTTGGGTTTTGTTTTAGGTACGATACCCAGACCGAATAACTTTGATCCGTGGGAATCATGAGAGTCGACAAATCACACAAGTGTATGGGTTTTACGATGAATGTTTACGAAAATATGGCTCAATCACTGTGTGGAGATACTGTACTGAGATCTTCGATTACCTAAGCTTATCCGCAATCATAGATGGGAAGGTAAGTAGCGTGTGGGATAAGACCATTATTAATAAAGGTTCCAGAGTAAGGTTGTTCAGAGTCCAATTAACTTAATGAATCGATATTGCAAATTTGCAAAATATATGTATTGAGAATTATCTGTAAATTCACATGTATTTATTTGTACCTAACTTTTATTCAGATGATAATTTTAAATCTCAATACATTGATGTCTTAGAATTATCCTCATGACAGTGTACATACCTGGTAACTTTTATTCAGATGATAATTTTAAATCTCAATACGTTGATGTCATTAGAATTATTCTCATGACAGTGTACATACCTGGTAACTTTTATTCAGATGATAATTTTAAATCTCAATACATTGATGTCATGAGAACTACTCTCATGACGGCGAGCCTAGCAAACTGAAATATGTAAACGATAAATAAACTATGTATACGAAACTATGATGTTGATGTTCCATCAAAGATTCCCACTGAAATCCACTTACAAATCATGACAACCAATATGTTGGTTCTCCTCCACTCAGGCTCCCTTTGGAGACCTGCTTTTACTATTTCTGTAATGAAAAGAAGTGACATGCCAGCTATATATATAGTGTGTCGTTGAGACTAAACTATTTCTATGATTATAATCTTTGTTTTAGAATTTCAATAATCTTTGCTGTTATTCCAGATATTCTGTGTACACGGTGGGTTGTCACCATCTATCCAGACCCTCGACCAAATACGATCAATAGACAGGAAACAGGAAGTTCCCCACGACGGACCCATGTGTGACTTACTATGGTCCGATCCTGAAGGTATGTTACCGCTTGTTGTATATTGAAATATACAATTTGAAAACATAAACATAAAAATTTGAAGGGTGCTCTTTAGACTTTGAAACAAATAACTCTAAGGAGCTGTACAGAACAGTAATTTAACAAAATTGTCCTCGCCAGAAATCATCTTAAAACGTCACCATCCTGAATTCTACAGTACACATGTTGGAATGTGTACCATTAGGCCTTACCCTTACAAAAAATAAATCATCACTTAAACAGATATTTCCCTTGGATTTGCTACCAAGGATTGTTGTGAGGAAAGTCATTCGTCTTCAATTTTCTTCATTTCTTCTGCTTTGTATTGCTCCAAGTGTGGATCGACACCCATCGTTTTTCTATCACTGTTGGACTCTGATTATCCATCTCCTATTGATGGTCTGTAAGATGTTAATGGTATAATTGCAGTAGAAGTTCCGTTTCACATGTGAAGCATTAGCCAACAAAAAGGTACACTCGTTTCACACATAATTACAAATTTATATCCATGTTCATCTACTGTAATGCTGATTTATAGTCCTGTTTTTCCACTTTGCAAAACTCTACAAATGTACAGCAATGTTTTGGTATAACACATTCCCATAAAATTATACAAAAAATATTAGAGGTATCAACTTGTCACATGTATTAATATGCCTTTGTGTTTTTGACCTAACAGATATGCAGGGCTGGGGAGTGAGTCCCAGAGGGGCTGGTTACCTGTTTGGATCAGATGTCGTAGCACAGTTCAATGCCGCCAATGACATCGACCTTATATGCCGGGCTCATCAGCTAGTAATGGAAGGCTATAAATGGCACTTCAATGAAACAGTTCTAACCGTATGGTCAGCGCCCAATTATTGTTATAGGTAAGTGGTTGTAATCACAGGTGAAAAAGTGTTATGGTGTATGGTCAGTTTTCTGTCAAAATTTCCAGATTTGTTATTTTGTACATCATTCCTTCTGTGTAAAAGCTAGGACAGTGTATACATACAGAACATACATTTTAGCCCAAGGGACAGAAGGCTGTAGGGCTGATATGGGTCAAGGATTGATATGCTATAGGATAAGGAAATTATTTATATTAAACACTGTCAGTATCTGTTAGCAACGACAGAATTATTAATAATACTGGAAGTAGAACAGATAGGCACATGCAGGTCAGATACGGCCAATTCCAGGTCAATATGGATTGGGCGGAAGGCCAAGACATGGCTTATCCACAACTAGCAGTATCTCTTATTATGGTATACCATCACAAGGTATGATACATTACAATATGTATCATTAGGTTACATAAGATATAAAATGTATTTAATATTTAATTGAAACATGCTTTAATAGCAATCTCACCGAGGGATTGGGTACAAATTTTCTTAATTTACAAGGCCTTCTTCTGATATGGATCTGTAGTATCACTAGGTAATTTACAATATACAATATATATACATAGCTCTAGGTATTAACATATGATACAGTACATAGTTACATTAGTTAGCATTGTGTGGTACGAATAGTTACACAGAAGTACAGCTTTTTCGAGAACTCTCGTCCTTCCCTGTGCTCTTTAACATTTTTCGGGAATTTATTCAAGAGATTAAAGTATTTCTTTGTTGGCCTAATATTTTTTAATTAAACAATGTTCCAATGACTTTTTTCAGATGCGGGAATGTAGCAGCAATATTAGAATTAGACGAACACTTACAGCGAGATTTCACAATATTTGAAGCAGCACCACAAGTGAGTATACAGACTTTGTGTGAAGCAAACTTTTTGGTGTGATTAAAAACTTCATATGTTCCTAGTACAGTATCTAAATAAACACCCTCTGATAGTTTTTGAATGAGAGAGTTTGATGAGAAGGTACATTTTGAACACTAGAGAGTCTTTAATGTACAGGGTACTACATATTCCGTCTCTTCGTATTGCATAAATTTTTGAGAAAACGACGTAATTTTCTCACACAAACCAATGACCTAACAATCAATACCTGCTCACTAGAGAAGATTATTCTGCAATACGCAAAGACGGAATACTCATATGTTGTAGTTAAATACTGCAATTAAAAAGTTGCAGTTCTTTTAACCCTGAAAGATGTTTTCATCTTCTAAAATATCAGAAAATTGAATTTGTATGAAATTACTAGCACAGCTCAAATATAGATAATCACAAGCTAGGTTGTTGCGTAACACATGTTTGTGGTATAGGTTGTACGACTTTGATAGTTAATAGACAACATTTCTTGTCTTAAGAAATTCTAAAATGGGAAGATAATAAAATCATTGCTTATTCCTGTCATTGATGTTGTATATTAAACCATTGACAAGTTGTGGCTGGATGATTTCTGATTGATGTTAAATTGAGTTGTTTTTCTTTCTTTCTAGGAATCAAGGGGAATTCCATCCAAGAAGCCACAGCCGGACTACTTTTTATAAGGATATTAGCATTATATTTTAACAAGGGGCCACAAACTGTTGCAGATACAGAAATACAAAGCACTGATATGTGTCTACAGAAGGAAACATACCAAAGAACATCCTACAGAAAATGACTGAAATTGTACAGAAATGACTCCTAATTGTGTGACTTTTTGTCTGATCAAAAAATGAAAAATGTGCTAGATGGAATATTGATTATTGATTTGTGCTCCCCAGGAACAAGTAACAATATGTTGATTCTGCACAGTTTGTCGCGGTTGAATTTGACTTAGTGATACATACATATATATACCTCCCAAAGGTCAAAAAGAACCAGTTCATGTGACAGCATGTGTAGGATATTTAAATGAAATTAATGTACCTCTTCAGTCCTTTTACCTAAATAGTAAAATTAGATCATTAACCACATAATCAGAATTTTCAAAGACCAAATTTTCCTATCGTTATTGGCTGCATTACAAGTTTTATGTGAAATATATGTATACAGGCTACCAGGTATACTTCTCCTCTGGCACTGTGTTTATTGGTCACGGTTGTAAAAATAGAAATACCAGAAAGTTAGTTCTATGCATTTCCGATCAATTTTTATATAGGTTGTTCTGTTACAGGCTACCGGAGATACAGCACAGTTTAATATACTATGCAGATTTTCCTCGTTTGTTTTCAAACTTAAGCATCTAACTGGTGACAAAAGCTGTTCTACCAGTAGAATAAGCGTTACCAGGAATTGAAAAAGCACATACAGTATCCTTGTGGTAATAATAAGCAACATGAAGTCCGATCCCAAAAGAGTAAAATTGGCACTTTGCTTATTGCAGAATATATCTGCAGAAATGGCATACTATGTATGTCCGTTACAGACAGAAGATAAAACATTGAAATATGTTTTATGAAGGTAATTTTAACTGAAATTTTAATTTCTTTAAACACTTGTCAATCATTGTTGAACACCAGGTACAAATGAACAAATAAGTGCTAAAATCACGGGACAACGATTTACATGGTTAATCCATCTGCTGTAAAATCACTAATTTTCGTGGGTTTTTAATTTCGTTGATTTCTTGGGTGATCTTCATCCATGAATTCATAGGTCCATAAAGTCATTCTCTGTGAGTGGGTACTTGTAATCCACGAATTTATGTACCAATGCAATGGTGTTCTGTCATGAAACCATGGAATTTGAGCCCCATGAAAATATCTGATTTCATAGTAATGTGCTTATTAAAGTAATAATCAATATCTCGCACATATTTTCCTATCACTATTAGCAACTGTGCAATTTTTCTCTCATAGACTAAATCAACATCATATTTCTGTTCCATTAACGACGTTTGCACATATTGTGTATCAAATAACAATGGCCTACTTTGTAATTAATTGAAAATCAAACAAGTCATGGATTATTTTCACTTGAATTGAAATTTTTGTAAATCCATACTTAACCCTTTCACCCCTATGCAACTTTAAATAGGGTCTTCAGTGGTAAAAGGGTTAAGGATTTATACCTGTACAGTGTATAGATATGTTGACCATTTAACTTGCATCTTTATGCTGACATATGAAATGTATTGTACAAATAATATTGATTGTTGTTCTTTGTAGATATCAATGTTTTGTACAGGGAAATTGTTTACAAATTTGGTTGAAATAACTTACTTTTCATTAACTTGCAGCAACAACAACAACAACAACTGGACATGCATGCTTTCTTAAAAAAAAGGAAAATAATTTTCATACTTTTTAAATCAATTCTGCAGCATTAGCATATTGTTGAGCTAGCTCCATCATAATTTCTATTTCAGTTATCTCCCTTGACTATATCAAATTATTCAGAATGGCCAGTTTATCATTGCAAGCATTTTGTCTAATGCAGATCTAAGGTGTTCCAGGGGATAGTTTTTCAGTTACATTCAAGATAGCAATAATATCAGCACTGAATGCACCATAACTTCAATCCTTCTATTCTGTTCCAGTCTGTTGTCTCAAACCTTTGCTTCCTGTAATTTTTTCTTTTTTTTGATGTGATTAATTTTCAGAAGGACTAGGCTCATTATTATGACCCTCTTTCCATTTAAGTCATCATGAACCCTTCATGTTTTACAACCTTTCACTCATCATATCTCATCTATTTCTGTCTATCCATCATCATCACATAATCTTTGTTCATTGTCCTATTATTATTGGAGACGAAATCTGTAGGCATACTGTGTAAATATATGTATATGAACTATTCTGCTAGGAAATTCTGTATTACTAATACATACTTTTTCAGTGAAGAAATTGTACATTACTAAGTCTTCAAGTTGTGGTACTCTCAATTGTGTCAAATGTTTTAATTCATGTACAGTGATGATGAGTATATTATTCACAATTCGTGTACAGTAAATAAATCGTCATCTGTGACGGCTGTATACCAAGACATATGTACATGGCGTAACACTTTGGCTAGACGTAAAGACACGAAAGTGATTCTGGTTAAAACACATCAATCTCATCACCAAGTGGTAGCTCTTGTTTCTTTATTGTCCTTCATGATATGTCGTTTTTTAAATAAATTATTTTTGAAAAAAACATTTTTTGGTGTTATTTTACGGGTCGTATTATGGAATGGGCTGCGTTGTCCGTCCGTTAACCTTTCCTTGTCATCGCTCTCCTGCCTTCATTCATGAACATATCTTAATGAAACTTTGTACACATATTGCATACCGATATAGCTCGGAAGAGTTCAGAAGTTCAGAAGTTTACATGCATTTTTGGTGGAGTTAGCCCCTTTTATTGCCAAATAAGGGGGATTGTGTTGTAAATGCAAGAATTTAAAAAAAAAAATCAATTCCTTTCAAATTTTGTACGGTAATGCAAGAACCAATATTGTTTAACATATGTCAGGTTTTTCTGTTTCAACTTTCCGCGTTTTGGCGTATCACACTTGACATAGCAACACTACTTCGTTTTTGCCGTTAACTTTTGCTTGTTTATACGATAACTCAAACAATTGTTCTCCGATTCTTATTAAACAACTTGGTTGTTTCAATTACCTGAATGCTTTAAATGAGTTATTAAATTGTGACATTTAAATGCTATTTAGCAGAGTTATTCCCCTTTTTTCATTGCTGCAAGAACTTTTTAATTATTTGTTTAATTCCTTTCAAATTTGGAATTGTTATACAAACATTAATATGTTTAACACATATAACAGGCTCTGTTGTCGTGTTACAACTTCTCATACCAAGACTCCTACCTCAAAGCTAATTTAGGTTTTAGTTTTAGTAATAGCAATATTGACCACGAACGTGTAATTCTGAAACACAAAATAGCTTGAGCCATAAAATGAATGGCAGAGTCACAGTCACCAACAAAACAGTGGCAGTAAACACATATCATATGTCACTACCTGCTTCCAATATATCAATATCCTTCCGAGGGTTCGACGGGCATATCATGCTTCTGCTCGCGGTACTCTTGTTAAATCATTCTTTTTGTTTTTATGCACGCATAATAGAATTTATTGTGTATGGCTCAGTGCAAATCCATTTGATGAGTAACAAAATTGTCATTTTGGAATGGTTCAGGAGAATTTCATAATACTTAACAAAATCATCATATAGGATAAGTTATTGAAGAACATCTTAGAGACCTCTACTAGTTACAAGACAATATCATGACCTTGGAAATAAGACCATTTAGATCTTATAGATACGATAATGTTGTGATGATGTATTTAAAGAAGTTTACAAAATCCTTAACAGTTCGGACAATCTGGACGATAAAAACAGCATATTTAACAGATGTGTGACCTAGATCTTTGCCATAGACAAATTTTAGTGGAGAAGAATGAAACTTGAACCAGTGTTATGAGATCAAAAATGAGAAATGAAATGCACATTGCCTTGCATTCACAACCACTCGTGTAAAGTTTTCTTAAATTCCACTTATCGGTAATAGTTTTGAGAAAGAAGAAACAAGCATAATTTTATTTGTGACGACGGCTGTTACAGAGTTCCCCAACTACACCTGTGGTTGTAATAATGGGAAATCAGAAGATGTGGTAGAGTTAGCTGTGAAATAATGAACACCAACAAACCAAAGGTAATCAAAATCAGACATTGTCAAAATAATTAGACCAATCAGAAACCAAGCTTTGACAGTGATATATATTGAACACCATGAACAAACCAAAGGTAATCAAAATCAGACATTGTCAAAAATAATTCAACCAACAGAAATCAATATGGTAATCATCTTATCCAGTAGGAAAAAAACGTCATAGCAGTGTTTGCAGTTCCTTATAGGCCTACATTTGCTGGGAAACTTCATTAAAATCATATGTCTAAATTTTGACCTATAAAAAAGCCGGGTTATGCAGCTATTTTGCCTTAAAGGTGAAAAGAAATTGCTGTGGTGTTTGCAAGGCTGTAATATACCTACATATCAAAGATTGAAATATCTTAGTTTCGACCAATCAGAAGCCAGTTAACAGTGACCACATGGACTTATGGACATCAATGTATTTTTAATAGGATATCCCATTCTATTTTTGTAACAAATGACTTAAATTTGCCATTAAACTTCAAAATAATATATCCACAGGTGAAATTTCATAAATTTTAGACTTGAATTCTGAGATAATATTCGGAAAAGAAAGTGTGAGCTGACCGAGAGACAGACCGACACCATGATGACTATAGGAAACCACACCTGATGTAGGGCCCTCATATGATTAGCAAGTCAATTGAAATCTGGTTTATCTGGTTTACAGCTTTGCTGTGAAGGGAAAACTAGCATTTTGCAGGTCAGGTTTTTATTGACAAATACAGAACCTGTGTTCAGTGACCACCCTGAGGAAGGCCATAAAATATTTTTCTTAATTATTGCAGGTTGTCTATCAATAAAAGTCCAGTTTACATACAATAGAAACAATTGGGAGTTATAAATGTAGTCACTCTTCTCTCAAGCAGGTTTGACTATTTCTCCCACTCTTTCCAGGTGCATGGAAAAAGATTACAAGACTCTTTCATGTCTAGGGGTGTAGGATAGAGAAATTCCACCAGAGGGGTTTTCAAATTTGGTAAAACCTGAGGCTTTGCTGAGGGTTTTGCCAAATTTGGCAATCCTGAGGGTAGAATTTCCCTACCCTACATCCCTAGGCATGAAAGAGTATGTTCTTCTCATTCCATCTACCGAAATAAGATCAGAAACCATGAAAATGCATTTGGACTGGCTACTTTTTTTCATCACGTCTCCTTTTCCGCATTGTGGTGTCAGAATTTTTCCAAATCCGGATGTCCCGTAATTGCTGAGCAATTGTGATATCATGTCACATGAAACGGGGTGCAAGATAGAATATTTTTACACCCCTTTCTCACCCTGGACAGCTATCTTACACATACGGAAAATGAGAGAAAAATCTGTCTTTACCTACCCCTCCTACTTAAAGCAGCATAACAAAGGTCAGACCATGAATTTTGTCGCACGTTTTCAACCATGATGGCACAGTGCATTGGGTACACAAACTTTTTTACTTGGGTAGAAAAGTGTTTAAAATAATCATTCCTGTTTGATTTATCATTGTGCAGCTTTACTCTTTGAGTTGCTATTTCTCTGTCTATCTCACACAGGAGTAATAGTCTATTATTCACTGCATGAAAACAATTATGTACTCAGTGTGGTATTCTTTTTACCGCAAGGGCTTTACATATAGCCCTTCATGTGTAGTCTGTCCTTAAAGAATACTTGTTAGTGCTATTCCTCAAAGTGCTGAAGGGTCTTTCTCAAACTTCCAAAGAGAATTTTGCATGGTCCTTAGTAACTTTAACTTTCAAAATTCAAGATGGCTACTTTAGTGTCCCTATTTGTCCAAAAATTCCATATGCATAACTAAGGACCATGAGGAATCTTCATATGAAATTTGAGAAAGATTCTACCGGGATTTTCAGAGAAATAGTGCTAACAAACTTAACCATCAAAATTCAAGATGGCTGCCTCTCAGATTGCTCTTCAAACACAGCAGCATGAAATTATGATCAAAATTTACCATAAGGAGCATTAACTTTTTACATGACTCGATCCAACAGAAGATAAAAGAAAAGAAGAGAGGATAATTCTTGCAGAGAGTCCGACTGTGGGAGCCGAGATCACTCTGGGATCGATCTCTGGTTTAACATTGGATTCTGAATTTGTCATCCATTCTACAACTTTTTCTGCAAACAGCTTTTCGCAAGCACATTTCTTGAGTTAATAAAACAAGAGGCCCAGAGGGCCTGTATCGCTCACCTGAATATTTAAGCAGTCATAGCAAAACATTCTCATTAAATAGTATATTGAACTACAAATATTTCCCTCGCAAACTTTGTTGGCTCCATCTGTTGAAACTACCAGCCAAATATTATTATAAGATTCTATGCTT